>JAYJMH010055525.1:0-12938 GCA_036873815.1 Phacellophora camtschatica | reverse complement strand
TTGGTGTATTTATGAGTAGGGGTACTGTTAGATTAAATCTTGGTGTGTTTATGAGTAAGTGTACTGTTAAATTGAATTTTGGTGTTTTTATGAGTAGGAGTACTGTTTGATTGATTCTTGGTGTTTTTATGAGTAGGGGTACTGTTAAATTGAATCTTGGTGTTTGTATGAGTAGAGGTACTGTTCAATTGAATCTTGGTGTTTGTATGAGTAGGGGTACTGTTAGATTGATTCTTGGTGTTTTATCAGCAGGGGTACTGTTCGATGGAATATTGGTGTATTTATGAGTAGGGGTACTGTTAGATTAAATCTTGGTGTGTTTATGAGTAAGTGTACTGTTAAATTGAATCTTGTTGTTTTTATGAGTAGGAGTACTGTTTGATTGATTCTTGGTGTTTTTATGAGTAGGGGTACTGTTTGATTAAATTTTGGTGTTTGTATGAGTAGGGGTACTGTTAGATTGATTCTTGGTGTTTTATGAGCAGGGGCACTGTTCGATTGAATCTTGGTGTTTGTATGGGTAGGGTTACTGTTAGATTGACTCTTGGTGTTTTTATGAGTAGGGGTACTGTTAGATTAAATCTTGGTGTTTTTTAGCAGGGGTACTGTTCGATTGAATCTTTTATGAGTAGGGGTACTGTTAAATTGAATCTTGGTGTTTTATGAGTAGGGGTACTGTTTGATTGAATCGTGGTGTTTTATGAGTGGGGTGCTGTTCTATTGAATCTTGGTGTATTTATGAGCAGGAGTACTGTTAGATTGAATCTTAGTGTGTTTATGAGTAGGGGTACTATCGGATCGAATCTTTTGGTATTAATGAGTGTTTCTTTTAAACTAGACCAGATTACATCACATTTAAACTTGTTTGTTTTTTTTATGTAATTGAGGTGTAAATCTAACAATGACGAGTTTTTGTTTATAATTGATCATTTATTTTTATACAGCATTGTAAGTAGGGTACTCTATGTCCCTAATAGAAGGCTCCCTTTTACTTTTTACAATTCTTACTTCCCCCTTCGAAGTTATTCCGACCCTCCATTATTAAAATTTAGTGTCTTGAATTTTGTTATCTGCCATCTGTATTACATACATGTACACGAAATACCTTCATATGACTATCTGTCCATCTCACGGTAATATTATTCAAACCTGACCAACTTTTCACCCCCTTTATTCAGACAACTTTTCACCAACTTTTCACCAACTTTTCACCCCCTTTATCTATTGAAAATTCAGGACATTTCCAGCCCCATTTCAATTTTGATCCCTACTCTATTAGGGACCCTAGAGTATGTTTGGAAGTTATTTTATTTATGTACAGTACTTGAAAATGTATGGATTGCTGGTGGTGTGTACAAGTACGGGTACTGTTAGATTGTTGTTGATTGAGAACTTGAAAACCATGTAGTATCAAACAAATTGGTCTCTGAAGTGAGACGGAAGCTTTGCTCATGATACACTAGATCACTATAAAGTATATCGAGTATACTAATGGCTAGAGGAATGATGTAAATGGTTTAGAATAATGTAATTGAAACAAGAAGAAATATATATCTTTTTTGTCAGCTCGGTATTCACAATTCCTATGTTATAAAGCAGAATGAGTAGTTTTCTTTATTTTGTTTGTATATTACACAATTCCCTAAGTCCGTGTAACATGTTACGTGCTCTCCTTTGAATAATTGTGATAATTTCTATACTGTAAGAAAATTCATTGCCATGCAATGTTGTCACCGACTGTTTGTGCTTTTTATGAAATATTAACCCATCTTTTTTTTTCATTTTTGACAGATTGGTGCTCATGGAAAGTCCGTTGTATTTCTGCACCCAAAAGATTGTGGCGGAGTGTTGATAGAACTCGAAGAAAGATGAGACTCGACCGAGGAAGATATGAAGTAAGCTGGTGTAAATTAATTTTTTAAATTGTGCTGGGTTATATAAGAATATTTCCATGGCTCATGAATACACCATAGCTAGCCTCCTCGTATACCCAAGGTATAGCTAGCTCATGAATAAATTATAGCTATCCTCCTAAAATATACATAAATAATGTAAAATTGTCCAAAACAGGCTGTAGGAAAGACTTGTTTTATGATAAGAATGGTAGGATAGTCTAAGTGGTTTCAAAGTGCTTTTTCGACTGTCTTTGAGAATCTATCGCATAACTTTTCATAATCAAATCCTTAATTTGTATTGAGAATTTGCGTGATCATAATCTAGATGTAGGCTTTGATAATCTAGCTTCTTAGATTTAGATTTGCTTTTATCTGCACAATGATTTGTGTATGCATTTGTTTCAAAAGCTATAGGTTACTACAGAGCAATACTTACTATTGATGGTAACATTGAGTGTTGATGAAATGCTGAGCACATTATTGGCTTGAATATCGTTTTTTTGTAAAACACTGTAGACTTTCCTCCATCGGCACAGTTTTCGTAACATTTATCATTTATTTAATCATCTATCTTGCTTTTAGTAGATTAGATATCTGGTGGTTCTGGATTTACTCCATACCAGAACATTTTTGTTTTATTTTTACTAAGAGTTTACATTTTCTCAAAATCTAGGAGAAAGTTCTGGACACATTCTTATGTCACCCAGCACACAGGCTGCTTATCTATGCTTTTCTTAACGCTTTGCTTGCTGTTACCTGGACTGCAGAAACGTTTTTGCTTACATGAAGGTTGTAATATAGGTGACATTTCTCATACAGTTTTGTTGAATCTTCATTAAGATGTTTAGCTGCGAGTTTATACCTGCTATGAAATAACAACTTTACTATGCTAGTAAGATATTTGATGTATGACATTAGCAATAATTTTTCTAAACAATGTGAAATTATTTAATGATTTTAAAATGTGCCTTTTCTTCATTGTGCTCAATTTATCAAGAAAGGATTTGCTCTGGGCAGTTTTGTGTAACTTGTTGTTTTGTATTTGCAAATTGATTGCTGGTTGGTTTCAGTTTTTTATTGCAGATTTTGTTAAGCAAAATATTTAGGAGGTTGTTAATATGACAAAGCTCTTTTTATGATTTTCAAGAACAGACAGGAAATGAAACTGTGTGATTTTATCATATGCATTTTTTAGTTGTATTCAAAGTTGTGAGTTCTGTTTTTGAAGATCACTTATTCTCATTTTGCTTTATAAAATATTTCATTCTGCTTTATAAAATGTATAAATTATTGTAGTGTTATCCAATGTAGTGTTATGCAATAACCTGGTCTTTGTCCTTATATTTTTATTATAAATTGTACAATTTATTAATATCAGCTAAAATGTTTACTCTCCTCAAAATTTTGAAAGTTTTGCAAAAATGATAAAATGAAACATTAGTATATATCTAAGTTTCATTGGAAATTCTGGTGTTTTCAAAATATGGACATTTGCAAACTTGCTGTCGATGAGCTATGTTTTTGATATTTTATTTCTTACTGTAATTTAATAAAAGAAGCTTTAACTTAAATTTTGATACTTTACTTGCAAAACTATACCCAATAATCGCTCTGTGAGCAGAAACCAACATTTTATGCAAAGCAAGTGGTTTTGATAATGAGCATAAATGTCATGGTTAATGCCGAGCGAAAAGTTTCTGTACTGACTCTGTAATGTTCATATTAAATTTATATTACATCAACTTAAGGCAAAAGTGCATTATTGCGTTTAATCTGAAGGAAAGTAGATGTAATCAAAATAATTTTTTTGAATCAGTGAGCTTCCATAAGTTTTTTTTATCATGTAAGACAAGCTTATGCAATTAGTTTTTATTGTCATCGTCGTTGACTTCTGGCTGGAATTTGCTAATGTTGCTAATTGATTTCTCATAATAAACAACTTATTCTTAAATTATTAAATTATAAAGATGAACGCGTAATTTTCATAAGTTTATTAAAATGTGAAATGTCACTTTCTGGTTTTAAATAGACCCTTAATTTTCTGTTTCCTTTGCCCAGAGCTCTGTGATTATTTATCAGAGTTTGTTTAGCATGGTATAAAAACATAAGTTAAAGTCTCTTCTTTTACAATCAAGCGAGAAAAGAAATATGAAAAATAAAGCTCCTCCGCAACAGCTTTGCAAAGATGTATATATATTTTGGACAGCCAGGATGAATATTTGACAATGGCCTCCCAAAAATTTGCAATTATGGAATTAAGCATTTTTTGTATATTAAATTTATTTGCAAGATTTTGCGCATACTATTAGAAGTTGCTAACGTTAATAAATTGTATTTTGACACAGTGGTGGCATCGGCAAACATGGCAATTTTTTCACGTTAAACATGCATACATAGCCTTCTAATATTAGAGATTTTGGACTTGGCCATGCTTTGCATAACTACGACGATTGTGACGATTGTAGCTAATAAGTCTAATGCACACACTTGTAAAGACGTCCAATGGAACAGTACAATTTCAACGGATAGCTATACTAGACTTCAGATTTGATTCAGGGTTTCCCAGACCGGTAGACATTATTGAAGGGCGGATAACAATTAAAACCATTGGGCTAGATCACATCTTGTAAATAGATTCATTGTTTTTGAAGAAACAATTGCTTTAGTAGTCTCCTGTGACATTAAACTATGGTTCTTTTTAAGTATTGCAGTTGGTAAATATTCTACAAATAATGACAGTAGGTCATGTAAGTTAATCTTGAAACTCTTCTGGCAACTCCTCCTTAACATGACATTTTTCTTGAGAAGTTTTAAGACAGACATCAGTCGAAATGTCCGATGGCAAAAATTTACCCCAACGGTTGCCCCAAATTCGTGCAGCTGAAAGCTAAATTCTGCTGTTGTCGTTTGTCAAGAATGGTGTCCTCACAGAAGAGAGCTCTTGGCCGTTATCCGTAAGAGCCTCAGCCGCTGAACACAGCAAAACACTGAGCCGAAATCCGCCACAAAATTGGAACCGCAGCCGACGGTTGAACAATTTTTCAAGTCTCAGCCACAATATAAATCTATAATAGACCCCCGTTCGGGGTTGCCTTTGGTACGGCCAAATTTATAGCACAGTTGCACAATTTAAACTTGCAAAACTTAGATTCCCGCGTAACCTGAGAAGAGTTTTTACCTGCCTTTCCTTTCTTTCTCAAGCATATTTTTGTATTTTAAACAACTTGTGTCTTGTGGTAAATAAGTCGCGAAGCAAAACGGCGAGTCTCATAACTATAACCAGGGGGCAGTACCACTTGAATTGGATAGGGGGGCGTGTACTATATTTTTGGTCTGGGATTTCAATGATATATTTTTTGGTTTGAAAATATTTGAAAAAAATATAACTCACATTTTATAAATCTTACATTTTTGGGTAAAATATTAGAACAATTTATAAAAAGATGTTAGAGGCAGCAAAATGAATCATAACATGATCCATACTGTTATATTTTTGGGTTTGGGTTTTCGTTCCATTATATTTTTGGGTTAGCTCAGATTTCCTTGGACACGCCCCCATATCAGAGTTAGATGGCGCTGCCCCCCCCCCCCTGGGTAACTATAGTATTATCATTAAACAGAATGGACACCATTAACTGAAAAACAGTGAACAGAATAGTCTGTCAAGCACGTTTGTCTTTGTTTTCAATGAAACTGTCTTCAAATAAAACATGTTTGACTTTTGATTGACGAAATAGGTTTGAGCTTTGAATATAGATACGTTTCTTCAAGATAAAGTTAGACGTCTTCAAGTTATGATTGTTGCTTCATGAATTTGACAATTACCGATATTCTCAGGCCAAGCACGTCGAAAACGTGAATAACACAAACCAGTTTGTAGCGCCACTATACGTAATTGACACGTTTGCCATTTTACTTTTTGCAAGTTCATGACTTGGAATGCTGGATTGTGTTTGATAACATTTCCTGTTGATTGTTCAATTCATCGACGATGGTTTTTTTAATGAAAGTCAATGAATTACAAATAAAAGTCCCAACTTTTTGCTAAAAATGCTGCAAGAAGGAAAGCAATTCGATGCAAGAAAGTATGATAAAATTAGGTATTAATTGCTCGGTTTAGCGGCAAGAAATTTTCGCATAAATTGAAAATGCATGATTTTCGTTGATCAATGTTGCCACAAGGAAGCAAATTGATACAAGAAAGTATTTGATTTGAAACAAAGGCTGCATCCAGAATTGTCTTTCCTGTGAACAGTAATAAAGAAACTGTATGCTTCTTTCATCTTTATTCCATCATCACTGCGGGGCACAGACCGGTAGCCTAGCCCTTTCACTCTAGGAAGGGCCATATGGTTAATTGCCGAATAACAAAACGTCACATTCCCAGGAGTTAAATGCGGACATAACCTTAGAAACATTTTAGATATTTCAACGTAAGTTCATCTCGTGAATTGAGTTGGTTTTTAAGTGTCACCCCCTGCAAAATAATATTTTAATTTAAGATTTTCCTGTTAATTGGGAAAAAAATCCTGGCGTGAAAGAGTTTAATTGTAATTTTAGAATTTGCCTTGTGACGCGTTTAATTTTTCTGTCTTGAAAAGAACAACAAATGTTCTTCCATATGTCGTTATCCCGTTATTCTTGCATATATTGGCGGTTAGCTTTGAATCGACGATTATTGAGTTCATGGGAACGAGTAATCAGCATAAAATGACGCTCTGTAGTTCGTATCTGCAGATTTCACAGTTGAGCTGTTCGAAGATTTTTCCGACACAGGACAGAGATTTTGCTCACCTGACTAAATTCCCATGGAACGTCCGCTTGCGAAGGATCGGCTAAAACTTTTAAAAGATAATCGTTTTTACAACGTGCATCTTGGCTTCCTCAAACATTAGGTTTTTGCAGTCTTATGTGTACTTTTTAAAACTGTGACTTACTGGGAACGCTTTGAGATGTTATGCAGTCAAAGCGGACCATATGCGTATCAGCATATGGTGTCTTCACGAACGATGATATCAGCATAAACACAGATGCTAAGGCTGTTTGGCTGTTTGGCTGTTTGGCTGTTAAGATGAGAAGTGTAAGTCTTAAAAACGTGACTATGAAAAAATCAGAATTTTTACCAGCGTCTTTTTTATTGTTGATTTTTTTTTTGCCTTAAAGTTATTAATGAATTCTTTACGTGAACAAGCTTCGGATCCCATGTTTATTCTTTGCTTTAAGTTTCAGACCCCGCAAACAAACTTTCATGAAAAGAATCTGAGATTATTTTTTAAGAAATGTTTTAGAAGTTTTTTTAAAACATTTTCTGTCATTAAAATTCTTTGAATATCTGATCAAAAATAGTGTTTTTGTTGGCGATCCTAAGGATCATCCAATGCTATCAATAAATAGCTTTCAACGGTTGAAAGATGGAATAAAGTTTCTTCTGAAGAAGAGACAAAAAAGGGAACACTTTGGCAGTTTTGAGACCCCATCAGTCACATAATGACAAGCATATTTGCAGACCCAATCTTCTTTATGTAGGTAAATTTCATGATTAATGCCATGATTAATGGCCACTCCCTTGGTAAAAGCGCCTGCAAATTTACAAAATACTAGCCAGCGCGCAGTCTAACAAAATACATGCCTGCAAATCAACTAAAATCAGGACGCCTGCACGCGTTGAGGGCAAGGGAGCAAACTTTGGAAATAAGGCAAATAAAAGGGGTTTGGGGCGTAGTCCCGAGGACATTTTCGATAACCACGCCCTTCATAAGCCTAGAAACTTAGGAAACGCCCTTTAAATGTTTTTATTTACGATAAAACTGTAATTACAGCCGATATGTTTCACATTGATTTCACCCATTCCTTCTTTATGCATATTCACAAACATGATATTGCTCGAATCCAAGCGCGCTGGAATCCAAGACTTTAATCGACGAGATGATGCTGACATGATAAGAATAATCATGTACATGCAAAGTAAAACACCTAGTGGTGACATGCATTCTTTGCTCTAAGGGTGGTCATTCAAAATGTCAATGGTGTTTCTGACTGCACCGTAGTTACTTCTTTCGTCTCTTCAAGGATATTCCGGCTATTATTGTACATGCGAAGAAGAAGGTGTGCTTTATTGAGATTTGTTGCAAGGGCTGACAGGTTTATACATGGGGATCTTTTTGCGATCTTTTCGATGATCGTAGCCTTTTCTTCTACAATATTTACAACATACCTTTGAGGTAATTCAATAAATACTTTTGCATCTAAGGGCACATCTTGCCCTATCTCAAATTTTATAATCATGTCCGAACATCGTGTGAGCATTGTTTGAACATTAGTTCTAACATTGTGAATACGTTCTAAACATTGTGTAAACATTTTGTGAAAATTATGTAAACCTTAATTCTAATAATTGTGTGAGCATTTGTTGTAAGCAAATAATTATATGTGAACAATGTTTACTGTAATCATTTTTTGAACATTAATTCTTATCATTTTATGAACATTAGTTCTAATCAAATAATCATATATGAACATCGCTGTGAACATTGTTTGAACATTTGTTCTAACATTATGCACCAATTCTATACAGATGTGTGAACATGGTTTAGAAATTTATTGAACATAAGTTCTAATCATTTTGCGAACATTAGTTCTAGTGAAATAATCATATGTGAACATTGTTTGAACATTAGTTCTAGTCATTTTGCGAACATTAGTTCTAATGATCAAATCAAGCGTAAACAGTGTGTTACCCTGGGGTCCAGAGCCTCTGGGAGAAAAAAATGGGAGAATGAGAAAGATAAAATAGAAAAAAAGAGAGAGAACTCTGAGAAAAATATGAGCTCAATTTTGTTTTTCTCTCATTTTTTTCTCATCAGAGGCTCTGGATCCCAGGGTAACAGTGTGTGAACATTGTGTGAACATTGTGTGAACATTACTTCTAATCATTTTGTGAACATTAGTTCTCATCATTTTGTGAACATTAGTTCTAACAATTTGATCATGTGTGAACATTGTGTGAACATTACTTCTAATCACTTTGTGAACATTAGTTCTCATCATTTTGTGAACATTAGCTCTAACCATTCGATCATGTGTGAACATTGTGTGAACATTGTTTTAACAGAAGTCGTGACGATTCGAACAAGTTCTATACATTTTGTAAACATTGTGTGAGCATGATGCTCGCAACGTTCTAATCATTTTGTGAACAATAGTTCTAATCATAAAATCATATGCCAGTACTGTGTGAACATTGTGTGACGTTAGTTTTAATGTGTGTGAACATTGCTCTAATGATAGAATATTTTATTTGAAAAGTAACACCCCAAGTTAACACACGCTAAAAGGACTTCTAAATAAAGTGGTCTTGTCCCTAAATGGATCATCGCCCTGCATGAATCACTTAACTTTTTACAGGGATGTTTTAGAATTTGCGAGAGTTGTATGATTTATCTTTAATCTAGATGCACAATTTATGAGTTTTCATGATCCATTCAGGGGCGAGACCACTCTAGATATATAAATTTTAATATTCAATGATAGTTCGCATCGCCATGCTATGCTTCCTATTAGTTAACATTGAGTAACATTAAATTCGTTAATAATAAAGCAACTAAGTAATTTTTAGCAATATTAAGTTTTTTAAACATTAAATTAATTTAATATGAAATAATATTATAATTTTAAATTTGGGTATAAGAATATCTGAAGGTAAAAACAATTAACATGGAAAAAATTGTTTTTTAAATCAGTGTTCAACTATTTGCACCAAGCACGAGGAGCATTTCAGTAGTTGCTAAATCGTTCCGGTTGTCCCAAAAAGGTTACATGCTCAAGAGTTTGTTATAGAGGCATTTCAACTTTTATTACTTGCGAATTTGTTAATTTACTTTCCCCGTACATTAACTGAAAAATGATGCCTTTTGTTGACATTAAACATTGTTAACATAACAGTGGTAAACATATAATTGCAGAAGTAACCAGATATCTATACATATTGTCAAATTTATTTATTTGTTTTTTTTGTCGATCTTGCTATTTTTCATGTTGGTCTAGTTTGTCGAAATCATCTTAGCATTTAACAAGATGTTGTTTTGTAATTACAACAAAGAATTAATATCATAATAACCAACATTGTGTAAATATTAATTCTAATCATTTTGTGCACATTTGTTCTAATCATTTTGTGAACATTGGTTCTTATCATGTAATCATGTGTGAACATTGTGTGGACACTGTGGGAACATTGTGGGAACACTGTGTGAACATTGTTTGAACATTGTTTGAACATTGTTTGAACATTGCGAACAAGTTATATGCATTTCGTGGACATTATGTGTACAAAGTACTAACATAATAACAAAGCATTAATTTATTTGAATCATTTTTGTTATTTGTTTTTTATTCTGTGTTACTTATTTTAGCTTTGTTTATTTTTGATTTAATATTTTCGCCATATTTTCTAGTTGTAGTGTAAAATCTTGCAAGTTTAATTGTATTTTGCTCATTCGAGAAGTTTTGATGTTATTTTATCTTTTGAATAGATTTTTGTGGCTTCTATTGCCTTTGCTTAATGAAAATAGTCATACGCTTTTTGTCTTTTGACAAGAAATGGACCTAACCACGACAAATGCTCATTAAAACATTCATGTTTTCTGCAGATTTTCTAAACGTTCGGTTTTATCTTCATTTTTGATGAAAAATGTATGTCATTGCTCCAGAAAATATTTCTGCTGTAATATTTGAAATAGGATAAGCATGGACATGTGCATTTTCTGAAAAAGCTGAAGCTGTACTAAGTCCTTTCTTCGAGTTTGGATTAGATATTTTGACTTTCTCATATCAGCTGTCTAAATGATGGAACCTGCTATTATACATCGACCGTGCTCATGAATCTTAGAACAAGTAGTGTTTGAATATGAGTCAACGATAATTTTGTGAATTTATATTACTTATTTTGTGAATATGAGTCAATGTTCCGATTCTTTACGTTACCTTTTGTAACGTTACTTTTTGCTACGTTACCTTTCATTACCTCATGAATTATGTTATGTTACGTTTTGCTGCGTTACGTTGCTTTTTGTTACGGTACTTTTTTGTTACGTTACGTTTGGTTTCGTGACCTCATGAGTTATGTTGCGTCTTGTGACATTGCTTTTTGTTACCGTACTTTTTGTTACGTTAATCTTTGTGACGCCACGTATCGTTGCGTTTCGTTGCGTAATTTTTGTCATATTACTTTTCGTTATTTTAAGTTTTGTTGTTATTGTTACGTTACGTTTTGTTCTATCACGTTTTGTGATGTTACGTTTTGATGTTACGTTTTGTAATGTTACGCAATCACAAAACATGATTGTTACTAAATGTTCAAATTCATTGCGCGTGTTGTACCACGGGTTTCAGGAAAAGTAAAGATCAATTTTATTACTTTGTTCTCAAAACAATAGAGAACAAAGATTTAATTAGTCAATTAATTTAAATGGCCATTTTCCTTGCTACAATGAAACTGAAATATTATATTATACGTTAAATATTCTCTATTTCAACTATTTGCTATTTGTCGTTTCATTTGAAAAATATTTTAGACAATGGATTGATCGTGACTTTAACTGGACTTCTAATTTTTGTGGAGTGAAAATAAAAATTTACAATGATACTTAAATATTATAATATACGTTAAGTATTCTCTATTTCAACTATTTGCTATTTGTCATTTCAATTGAAAAATATTTTAGACAATGGATTGATCGCGATTTTAACTGGACTTCTTATTTTTATGGAATGAAAATAAAAGTTTACAATGAAATCTTTTAATATTTTGAGACAATTTCAAGCTAAACTACATCAAACAACCATCTTCATAATGCCTAGTTTGCTTCAGTTGTTTGATAGAAAATACACCGTTGTTTGGTTGGTGAAAATATTTTATTGGTTTATACATTATCTTTTCATTGGATATGCGATAAATTACCAAGAAAAAATGGGACATGATTTTATTTTAGTTTTGCAAAATTAATTTCATTTGAGCATCGAAAATTTCTCATGATTAATTATAATTAAAACGGACATTTTATTCTTTTTATTTTGCCGGGAATCTGTAGCATGTTTCAAATATTTACTGAACTTTTAAACTAAAAGTTTACACTGAGTTTGAATTAATTTTCAACATGATTTGAGTAAATTATTTTAAAATTCTTATGTTATATCGCTAATTCTCATGTTACTAATTTAAATCCAATTATTAAAGCTGGAAAGTTTTGTTGAATATTGAATATGAAAGCCAAATATATAATTTATTGCAGTATGTGGACCTTTATTAACGCTTTTGAATAAAACAACGAGAGTATACTGGTGCTTACTTGTTTTGCCAAAATTCTTGCTCTTCTCTTTATTTGAAATTCTCGTTTATGTAACGAGACATCATTTCACCCCGACTTGCGAGACGTTACTGTCAAACATTAACATACCCAAGTTGACAATTCAATCGTTAACTGTTCAATCGTTAATAGTCGAGGTCTGGTTTGTTTTTCAACCAGCCTACGTGTGAAGCGTATCGTAAGGATTTTTTATCAATTTTACTACAGGTTGTCGGTTTGTCTGGTGGTACCCGGTCAGATCAACTGTGTGCTCATTTCATTTGAAGAAAAATCATTTTCCGTTGGCAATTTTCGTTATATTTTTTGTTGTATGTACATGGCAAAATAATATGGGACATACAGCGTAATGTGTGAGAAAATAGATACTTGTCAGAATAGTTGGAAACATTTTTTTTAAGTTTCTTTAGTGCGCTCAGAAAGTCATAAAAATATAAGCATGCTTAAAGTCAACAAAATTTAAATTAAATTAAATTATTCGAAACTGTCAAATTCGTGTCTTGATTATGTCAAAGAACACTAATACGTATTCTACCAAATAATTGAAATTTATGAAGATTTATTCCAATATTGTTTTCGATAATACTGCGATGCCAATACAATACTGCGATGCAGATTATGTCGGTTATACATGCCGACACTTACACCAAAGGATTGAGGAACACAAAGCGTCGGCCATCGG
>JAYJMH010055514.1:0-12938 GCA_036873815.1 Phacellophora camtschatica | reverse complement strand
ATTTAGCTTGAAAATGATGTTAAGATGACATCGAAACGTCGCTCATTATTATCGTTAATATTTATAATTAAACATTACGAATATTTAGAATAATTAGTATGTCAATTAATTCTTGAGTTGACCTTTCTTGGATCGTATGTAATACATATTTATTATGCATTGTAAAAATGTTGAACAATAATTAACATAGTATAAGGTTCGAGTGATGAAAAAATACACAAATTTCGCACACTTAGGCCTTTCGGATTGAAATCCTCATCACAGTGTAAATTTAAAACTAAATACACAGGGACAAAGTATGTCATAGTGGAAATAAATACATAAACATTACATATATGAAAAATTTCAGTTATTGTGTGTCAATTAAAACCCTCTGAAAACATTAACGTGTTTAAAGCTTACTTGAACATCATTTGCATTAGCATATCCACCCAATGTGATAGGTACCGAGAACTGTTCCATAAAAACAGGAAGAGTGCCAAGTTTACCAGGATAAATAAAATCAAACAATGACCACAGTTCTTTGAGATTATTTTGCAATGGAGAACCAGACAGAATCAATCGATGTGGAGTTGCAATCTGTTGAAGAAACAAATTCTAATCAAAGTGTAATTGCCCCCTGGAGATGACACATGACGATATAGAAAATAAAACAAGTCCTCAGAGGTGACGTCCAACAGGTACATTAGAAGTGTACCGAGAGCTCCGACCAACAGGAACATTAGAAGTGTACCGAGAGCTCCGACCAACAGGAACATTAGAAGTGTACCGAGAGCTCCAACCAACAGGTACATTAGAAGTGTACCGAGAACTCCGACCAACAGGTACATTAGAAGTGTACCGAGAGCTCCAACCAACAGGTACATTAGAAGTGTAACGAGAGCTCCAACCAACAGGAACATTAGAAGTGTAACGAGAGCTCCGACCACCATGAACGAGTATAACGAGTAGACAAAATCAATGGCAAGTGGAGTAGAACTATTTTAAAATTGACTGTCTGATTGATTGATTGATTATGTGCACCCACTGCTGACATAATGTTATCACGTGATTTGAACTGCAGTTCTGATTTCTTTCAGGAGGTACTGAGTTAAATAACACAAATCCTATGACATTAAAATTACCAAAAACAGGCTGCTTGTAAACCAAAATTAAAAATTATTTCAAAATTAAACGTCTTTCTCCAATATAATTGATTACAATGATAAAATTGTTTACCTGTTTGCTTGCAATCGTTATTTCTGCATCAGGGTTTCGAATCTTGTGTCCTTCGTCTAAAATTAGGTAACCCCATCTGTATCTTAGCAACTCATCTTGATGAATGCGCAAGTTCGAGTATGACGTCACCAGTACACCTTGGTCATTAACAATGTGTTTAATCAAAGCCGCCTAAAATAAAAGAAAAAGAAAACAGTGTTAGCTATCATTTAATCTTAAATTAAAATAACAGAAATTTTATCAATGTGTATATATTAGTTATTCACTATGTATTATTATTTTTTGTAATTAATTAGATATACGAAAAGAAGAAATTGCTTGAAACAGAAATTGTTCAGTTGATCATTCATTAGTGTCTCATTAAATTTTTAATTAAATCCTTCAATTGTTCAATGCTTGGTGTGGTTTTTTCATCTTTCAACTTTTCTAAAAATTTTAAGCAGAACATTGAATTTAATACATTTGACATCCGCTACGTCCAACTCTCACGGGAAATTGAAATCTCTTCAAGATAGAGAATGTTCGAACTAACAGGCAGTATTTTATAATGAAGCTTAGCGAAAAGAAATGAACTAGTAAATGTTTGAGATATCATGGACTCGAGAGAGTGGATGTTATAATGAAGTATGTAATTACATAATAGTGACATTGTATATAATGATTAGTGACACAAATATCCAAATAAAAAAATATGTATATATATATATGTCACGAAGAAAAAAGATTCAAATCAGCATTATTCTTATAAATCCAATTTGCACTATAAATCAGCTATATTGCAGATAGTATTATAAATCCAATTGCTCCTAAGAGAAATTGACGAAAAAGATCTGAAATTCATAAAATAGTTATCAAAGTCAACTGAAATACCTTTTTTCCATTGTATGACCCTGTATCATGCAATACAGCAACTCTAAATTCAGGTGACCATTTGTGAAATTCTTTTACCCACTGATGCAACATTGTAGCTGGACATGCAATAATAATAGGACCCAGTCTGTGCAATAAAATTAACACTATCTATTAAAACAAATTTCACAAAAGAATGATGTATGAAGCGAATGGGTCTATATATAAACTAGAACTCTTTGAGTCTATATATAAACTAGAACTCTTTAAGTCTTTAAGTATAGATGACTAAAAGAGTTCTTTTAAGTCTGTGTACAAACTAGAACTCTTTGAATCTTTATACAAACTAGAACTCTTTGAGTCTACATATAAACTAGAATTCTTTAAGTCTTTAAGTATAGATGACTCAAAGAATTCTTTGAGTCTATGTATAAACGAGAACTCTTTGAGTCTATATATAAACTAGAACTCTTTGAGTCTATGTATAAACTAGAACTCTTTGAGTCTTTGTATAAACTAGAACTCTTTGAATCTTTATATAAACCAGAACTCTTTGAGTCTATATATAAACTAGGATTCTTTAAGTCTTCAAGTATAGATGACTCAAAGAGTTCTTTGAGTCTATGTACAAACTATAACTCTTTGAGTCTATATATAAACTAGAGCTCTTTAAGTCTTTAAATATAGATGACTCAAAGAGTTCTTTGAGTCTATGTACAAACTAGAATTCTTTGAGTCTTTGTATAAACTAGAACTCTTTAAGTCTTTAAGTATAGACGATTAAAAGAGTTCTTTGAGTCTTTATTTAAACTAGAACTCTTGAAGAAACTAAAGTAGAGGTCTTTCCTCATCTATTTTAAAGCTTACAAAAAAATACGGTCTAAGTGTTTTAACAGCTAGAAATAAAAATTGGGAAGACAGCGTAAAAGCGGTAACGGGAAGATAGCATATGCGTACGTAGAGTTTGTAAATAGAACAGAAATGACGCAAAAATCATCGGATTCTTCATAGAAACTTAGTTTTATTTCAGTGATATACTATTCAGTAATATAACCTACGACTCTTTAAATATGTAATATCATTGAGAGAAAAAAATCGATAACATACCCATTAGGAATGCATTTCAAATTTTTCAAACCCGTTAAAAACGCTATGACTTGAATGGTTTTTCCAAGACCCATTTCATCTCCAAGAATCCCTCCTACTTCTTGAGTATGCAATTCCCAGAGCCATTTAACACCCGTTCGCTGATATCTTAAAAAAACAAAAGCAATCTTTACAATAAAAAAAAATGCAAAAATTAATATTTTCAATTCAGCGCAATTCCCCAGTTCAGCACTCACAAAATGAAAACATTCAGCACAAGTCCAAAATTTTAAAAATTTAAGCAATCAAATTATTTTGAAAAATACAAGTGTAAAAGCAATTTTCCAATTAAAAAAAACTTTACAACTCAAAGTGTTATATCAAAAACGTAACATCAAATTAATCTTCTGAGGAAAGCTAAACCCCAATTTTTCTTTATAAGCACGATGGGAACGATGATGAAACTGATAAACGATCCTGAAAAGTTAGTTGCAGTTCATAAGACACATCACCAGGAAAGAGGAGTTTGACTATCAATCATTATCAGGATATATCTATGAAAAAAGAAGCAGATGGCGCTCAAGACTTATGTTCATTAATAGCATAGCAAAAACGGTTAAAGATACAAGAAACAGAAAATAAACAGAAAAATGTAGCGGATCATCGTCTCCAACGTCGTAAATGGACATGGTGCCTAAAAAATAATAATAATAATAATAATAATAATAATAATAATAATAATAATAAATATTACACTCCAATATACTTTTACCTCACAAAATCAACATTTTTCAATAAATCAAAACAAATAAAAAAAATTATATTTACTTACTTGTACAAATTTCTCCACATTTTTACGGGAAGTGAAAATCCTCCTTTTAACGAAATCTCTTTTTTATCATTAACTTCATCTTCACTTAAAGCTGGATTTGCCACCAAATCTAAGTCATTAGACTCTTCAAGCCTTTCTTTTAGTTTCAAAATTCTGATTCTTTCCTGGTAACTCTTAATATCGCCATCATCAATAACTTTTACTAGTTTTGTTTTTTTCTTTCCTTTCAAGTTTGCTTTTAATGTCTTATGCAAGGGCGTTAATTTTTGCCTAGTTTTCTTTTTATCAAAATCTTTCAAAGGAATACTACCACCATGCGTTTCAAACTCTTCCTCACTTACTTCGTCACTAACTTCATCAGGGTAGGGCAAATATTCTTCTTCTGAAGAGTAACCGTCGCTGAATTCATCTCGAATGTTTATTTGTCGTTTCTTTGCTTTAATTTTGTCATATTTATCATCATTATCATTATTAAAGTGTTCCCCAAGACGAATGCTTTCTGCTAAACCACTTTCAGATGTTGATGGCCTAACTTGGTCTTCTTCGTTGTGTGATTGCTCGCGTGGTTGAGAATAATTTGTGCCAATATCTTTTATGTCTAAAATATTCTGTTTTAAATTTTCTTTGGCTGACTCTGTGAAAATATAATACAAATGAATTTACCATTGAAGTTTGTTTTTATTGTCATGAAATTTTTGCCTCAAGCAATAAATGTTTGAAGAAGAGCATAAAGATCAAAACGTTGTATTATCTATATTATTTATATTATATTACATTGGCTCTGAACGCACTACGTTGCAACAAAACTCTGACAGAAGTTTGTCAAACCTTACTAACAGCATGTGTTTTTACAGTCTTAAGGGTTATACTCATAAATGAAGTACTACACGCAAGATAGATTGTGTTTCATACCTTAAACACAATCACTTCTCATCCCATCCTAACTTACATTAAAAATACAGAAGAACGTGCAAAAAATCTAGACTTATTACACATCCGCAGTAGTGAAACTAAGGACCTGATGTAGTCATGCTACAAACAATCCAGCATTTCAATGTTTCAGCAAATAGTATGTCAAATATTGTCTCACAGCAAAAAAGTTAACAGTGGAAGTTTATTACAATAAATTTGATTATATTTTAAGATTTTATAAAAAATTACCTTTATGAAATGCTTGTTCTGCAGTAAGTTCATCTAAGTCCCTAAAAGCATATTTCTCTCTGGCTTTCAACCTTTCATATTGCCTGAACTGAGACCAAAAAAATTCACATTAACATTACAAAATTTCACATATCACATTCACATCACATCAAATACATACTACATTAACATTACAAAAGTTCTGAAAAACAAATTCGGACATAAATCAGAAACTTGTTTTTGAATCTTCCACAAGAAAAAGGTTTAATATTTTTAAACTTTTTTTTAATTCAAACTTTAACAGGGGTTGAAGAATTCTACCAAAAACATTTTTACAAAAAAATATTCAAAATGACTTTTGGAAGCTTTTTGAAGAAGATAACAAAAACATCCGTACAATTAAAGTTTCAGACAAAATTTTGTTCAAAAGTTTTATTGTTCAAAAGCATTAATAAGACGACAAACAACAATGTGAATTACAGAACTCTGACACAAGCGAAACCACAATAGACTTTTGACACAATTAATTAAATTCTCACCTTCAGTTCCTTGTGACTCCTCAACGATTCCAGACTTTTTTTAACATTGTAATCATTAATATCTAAGCAAGCTGCAATTGTTTTTTCAACTTTCTCTAAGTCTTTTTGTGTTGACCTTGACAAATAGATAGACTAATAAAAATAATTTGATACTAAATGGTATATGTGGATAATTTGTCAAATTTTTGATTATACCTAAAAAACATATAGAAAATTACAGACTTTATGGGTGCATAGGCCCCTCTTTCAGCCCCTCTCTAAGAAAAACGCCCAATGTGATCAAGAGTTTAAAAACACCACTAATGCATTATAATGATATAATGAGAATTTGTAAAAGTCTTTTCAACAGCACATTACTTCTTTGAGTAGCACGCTTCGAGTATCACAATTAACCTTCGAGTAACATGCACAGAACTTGAATGTTCTATGTGATCATATTTCAATGGTTCATCCTTCCAAAAAGAATCAAGTTGTACATTGAATTGCTTTAACGATATGATCCTTAAGAGTGTTCCATGCAGCTCTAATCTTTCAAGAAAAGCTGTATTTCCCCACATCCACGAAGAGTAAAGCTGTATTTCCTCACATCCACGAAGAGCAAAGCTGTATTTCCTCATATCCACGAAGAGTAAAGCTGTATTTCCTCATATCCACGCAAAGTAAAGCTGTATTTCCTCACATCCACACAGAGTAAAGCTATATTTCCCCACATCCACGCAGAGTAAAGCTGTATTTCCTCGCATCCACGAATCGTAAAGCTGTATTTCCCCCATCCACGAATCGTAAAGATGTATTTCCCCACATCCACGCAGAGTAAAGCTGTATATCTTCACATCCACGAAGAGTAAACATGTATTTCCTCACGACCGTCCTTGGTGTTTTTGCCGATGAATGTTTTTACATTCGCCAAATAGATTTTTTCAGGTTAGATTTGTTTTTTATTACAGTACAATATTTTGTACACGTTAATCATATCCCCTCTTGGTCTCCTGAATTCTAGCGTGGGAAGGTGTAATGCTTTTAGCTTTTGGCTTTCATTCCAGGTAGCATTTTGGTGCTTCTTCTTTGTACTTTCTCGATCTTATCAATTAGTGTTATATGGCGAGGATTCCAAACCAATGACGCATGTTCCAACTGACTTCTCACCATTTGCATGTATAGAGGGCGGAGCATTTTTAGGTTAAAAATTTAAACTAACATACAAGTTGCTAATAATGGCCTCAAAATCTCACCTTATTTCATCTTGAATATTGGTGAGGCTCTTTTTAGCAGCTTCGATAGCCACATTCCTTTCTTGTTCTTCAATAGCTTCATCAACTTGTTGCAAAACTCCTTCTTCAAACTCTTCATGTTCATAGGCACTCACACCAAGACTCTGCAGAGCAACATCCTGTTCATGTATAGGAATACTTCTGATTTTCTGACGACTGATTTCTATACCATAGCTTTTTACATTTCCAGCAATATCATCAATTTCTTCCTTTTCTTCTCCATCTTTTTCATTGTCATGTCTTTTTGTTAGAAGGTTAGAGGCCATCTTTATTCAGTTGTCATTAAATCAAAGCTGAAATTTGTAAGAAAGAAACATTTTGAACACGAGACTCACAAGTTTTACCCCAATCTTCAGTTCTCACAATTTGGTTTCCATTTCTTACAATTTCTTCAAACTTTTCTAATAAAAAATATGGAAATGAGACAAACAGCATACAGAAGATTCTTTTGTAAGAGATAGAATCTGTGCATAAAATCAACTGAAAACAGACTTCAATCGGTGTAATTTATGAGGTAAAGTACTGACTGGTCATTACTGGTCATTATAAGCAGCACCAAAACAAAAAAGTGGCCAAATGGCCTTGTGGACAAGCAGCACCAAAACAAACCACAAATTCATATAGTGTTTTGAACGTTTCTTCTCCTAAAAATTATCTCCAGAATATCGGTCAAATTTCCAGAATTTTTAGGTGGGAAGTTTAAATTATCCAGATTTTCGGATCTTTGAGGTTAGGGGGTCTGCAAAATGGCATGAACTTATGACACGAGGAAGGTAGGGATTTGAGAGAAATGTGTAAGAATATTTTTCCAGTGAAAAAAATCAATTTTGTATGTGTCTTCCCTTACACCAAGGTTTTATGCCATTAAAAAGCAAGTCAAGAGGCTGATGTTGAGGATAGTAGAGGGAATAGTTATATAGGCACTCTCAGAGTGATCTTGTTTGCATAAAATGTTCACTTGCTAGAGCTATATGTCCACTTCCTTCAGACCAGAAGTCATTGAAGATATGTTTGATATGTTTGCTCATCAATGCTCTTTGTACCTTCTATAGAAGAATTATATAACATATCATGCATGGTATTAAGTTAGTTATTTCTAACATACTTCAGCTACCCTATTCAATTCTGGCTATACGTGTGCCTCACTCCTGCCATTCTGGAAAAACAAAAAAAAGGGTAATAAATAAAGCTCAATCAGAAAAAGAAACTAGACAAAACCGGAAAAAGTCACCAAAATGGGATACTGTATTCGGATTGGGTAACATACAGGCCTGTACATATGAATTTAAGTGGGCATGCGGCAATTCGCATGCCTTGGCGTTTTTAGGCGTGCGATGATGTGCGATAACAATTTTAGGCCAAAATGAATGTTATTTCAGGCCTCATACACACCACTCTGCTTTCATTTTAATCCGTTTTTGCTGCTGAAAACGAAGCTTGTTTATGTCCCCATTCAGACTGACCTGTTCTCAAATGAAAATGATTAGAACGCTGTGGAATTCACATTTGCTTCATGAAAACAACACTATCGGTCTTATTTCAAAAAGGAGAACTTTTTCAAATGTCTCCATTTTTGGTGTTCACACTGGAAATGATCTGTTTTCAAAACAACCTGTTTTCATTTGGCTTCATTTTCATCAGCGTTTCTAAAATTATCCATTTTCATAGCGGATTAACTGAAAATAATGCCAAAAACTGAGAAAAATATATCCATTTTCATGCAAAAACGGAGCAGTATGAACTATGTGGGAGATAGCTTCATTACATTTAAGTTGAATACAGGAGTCTCAGGGTCAAACAAATTAACATTATCGATCTTCATATCACATTACACTTTTAACAATCATCAAACACGCTCTCCCATGTCAAGGTTGATGTCTCGTTCTTCTTCAATTGTTATTTCTTCATCCAATTTGTTTCTTTTCTTGTTCTTCTTCTGTGCGTTGTCATCCATTTTATTTAATCTGTTACACTTTTTATAAGAATTGTTATGGCCTTCGGTTTTTCAAAGAATATTTTCATAAAAAGTCAAAATTTTAACAGGCAATTAGCGCTCTGAATGGAGCTTTGCATGTGCGATCAAAAGCACGCCTTAAAAACTTTAGGTGTGCGCATGCGATCGCACGTCTCAAACGTACAGGCCTGACATACATTGCAAAATTCATTGTTTTACCTCCTAGTTTTAAACAATTTTGTATAATAGGGCCCCAGCAGAAGAATTCAGGTTTGGAAGGTAAATTTCATTTCCATTTTTGAAATATGTTGGTTGATAGAAAAAAATTGCTGCAGCAACAAAATTTAGCAACAAACAAAATTTAGCAACAAACAAGTATCCTGTTTGGTAACTCGAATTTTGTTTAGTTTCTCTTTCTATCTTATACACATTCTTTAATAAGAAACTGGATTATGAGAAAGCCAGTATTCAAGAAACACGAATACTGGAAAAATAGTTGCTAAGAAACTTAAGATTTCTCTTAAAAAAGGCTCCTTAACTTAAACTAAACTTAGAAGAAACTGCTAAGATACAAAAAGTGTCTTATTTTTTTAGAAAATTTCAGTAGTGGACAAAATTTGTAGTTTCAGTCTATGGCGACGTGATCTCTTGTTCATCTTACATTTAGTTGTTTTGTTTACATGTGCTCTATATGTTTATTTTTATTCATGGGTAGCCTACTCTTGCTCTCTATTATATTATATTATATGTTTGGGCTTGAGCAAGAAGAGGCTTCTAACAGTGATAAACAGATTACAGTGATATACAAGGCTAAGAGAATAACTAAAAACAAACTGCATGTATTATGGTAGTAGGGAATCATTCAATTTAATAATAATAAAAAAGAGGAGCTTCACGCCAACACAAAAAAGTAGGTGTTGTAAATTATATCGTATCGTATATTTTTGATGATACTTACTCTCCATCAGCTATTTATTTATTCTTAATCTTATCTTATTCGTTTGAAATAAAAATTTTCTCAAAAATAAGGAATATAAATGATAAGAAGAAAATAAACCTCTGATTTATAACGTCTTCTTCAAAGTTCTGTTCTGGTGCAATTGTGGTGCAATTTCATAGTCGAATTTAATGATAAAATATGTCGGTGTATCAAGAGTGAAATGTGGCTGCCCATCCATCGACATATCAAGTTAAAAAAATAACACCTCTGCATACCGTAAGTCCTCGATTAAGCCCCCACCCTCGAATAAGCCCCCCCCCCTTGAATAAGCCCCGCCCCAAAATATTTTTTGCAAAATAAGCCCCCACCCTCGAGTAAGCCCCCATGGAGGGTTATTCGATTTTAGCAGAAAAAACGCTATTTCTTCTCAACTATCAAAGTTATCACTTAATTAATTGTTTAATTGCACAAAATATGACTGTTTTTACTATTTTAAAATTCTTGTCAAACTTCATCTCAAAATTCTTATATTTGTCCCTTTTTCGATTAATTTTTCAACGAGTGTTGTTTTTTCAACATACTCGGACTTAAATATCGCCTTGAAAACAACACATCATACTGACCATTTTTGGCTGCTACAGAATAAACCCCCCTCGAATAAGCCCCCCCCCTCGAATAATCCCCCACCCTAAATATTTTTGCGAAATAGGCCCCCGGGGCTTATTCGGGGCTTATTTGTCTGTATGTTAGAGTAGACTTGCTCGAAGTCTATTTTGTTTCGTTAATCAGTAAAAAATAAATAATATATCACTATGGAGGAAAATAATAAAATATAAAGTTAAAAAGTTATAAAATTAATAAAATATAAAGTTATAAAACCTCAGGAAAGTCTCTCCTCCGCAGGGTGTTTTTCTCCATAGTGACATATTATTTATTTTTTTACTGATTAACGAAGCGAAATAGACTTGGAACAAGTCTAATGTTAGAGCGATAAAACTGTTGATGTACACGATAGTGATAACTTCGAAGATCGTGGTAGTAAGTCGAAGCAGATTTCGCCCTGTCTCATGAAATTCTACATATTTAGATTAAAAATTTTAATAAAATCTAAGAGCAAGGTTGTTGGAGAGATGAGATCAATTTGTTCGCGAACCGTTTGCATTTCAAATTTCTGCATCATATACACATGCGCACTAACGTTTTTCAAACAGATTACGTAATGCAGGTGCAACAGAGGCAGCAAAACTTTTTAGCTTATATTATATTTATCCATACTCTTATAACCGTCGCAACAATGTTGTGGAGAGTCACAGGACAAGATTTAAAGTGAGGTCCAGTGATCCCCATCCATTTGCTTTTGTAATAAATGTTGACACGTTTAGAATAATTTTGGGGACTTCAGTCGAAGGAAAAGAAGATATATGAGTTTGTTTCTGAGAGATAGATCCATAAAAGGAGGAACTTGTAAATAGTGCAATAGTGTGAACAGACGGACGTAAATAACCCATTTCTGATCTAATAAGGAAGTTCGCCAACATTCTCTACAACAGTTATCCCAATCTGATATCTGACCAAGTGTTTCTGCGCGATCTCCGCGTAGAAAAGCAATCCCCGTTTGTGTTTTGTTTGCACACTTTTTTATCACGTTGGGGTTACAACATTTATCAATCAATCCACGAACTGCGAACAGCGAACAAAAGAACTAAGCAATTGATGACGCCCAAATTATGTTGTCTGTTGAGCATGTATTGCATACGTGTATGTAATTAATAGCTAAGATTACAAACGTGAAGTTGAAAAATTGGAATTGTCTACATTCAATCAAAATTTTGGCTTGAAAATTTGTCACGCCGCAAGCTTCCATTTTTCATCCATGTATCAATATAACGGATAACCATTTTGTGAATTTATCCAATATAAAAATATCACAATCCTTGCAAATTTCGACTGGGTGGAATTTTTATATTTTGTATTCAGAATATCAAAAGCTTTCATACCGAAGAAATTTTCATTTTTTCCACCAGGGGACCAAAAATAACGACCCTTGAGGGTCTGTAAATACTGTAAGGGCCAACAAAAGGTGAAATAAATGGTTGCGGTGAAGGAGCAATACAGGTGCTACGTCACGTCATCAAAAATTTGCAAAGTCAAAAAATCAAAAAAAATGGTCAACAGGTAGAACTCAACAAAGAAAGAAAAGAGTGCGTTTCAGACTGTGATAATTTTGCTAAAAGTGATACAGAAATATTTGTGAAGGTTTAGGGAATGGAGTATGTTTATGAAATTGATCCAAGGTGAGTAGTAGATGGTTTCCATCAGTTCAGTTTGAAATCATCTAAAATTATTTAGGCCCAAAAAACAAAACAAAGAAGCCAACAAACAACCAAACAAACTTGAATGATGAAAAGCCTTTTTACGAATGAATCTATAAAGAAAGAATTCAACATCTGTGTTATTTTATCTTCAATTCCGTTTTTATTTGTTACATTACATGTAAATACATAGAGCCAAAAGGAGAGAAAGACATATAGAGCTGTGTGTGTTGTTCAAAATCTTTAAAAAACACAAGAATTGTGTTGTTGAAAATCTGTAAATAAAATTATTAGCGGGACTGTTTTTAAGTTAGTTTAATTTCGAAAATTTGTCATGAAAAAATAGAAAAGTTACAATTTCACTCTGGCCAAAATACAGCACTATATTGTATGTACTGTACATATGTATGTATTAAATTGTACACACCAACCCTGTAGTATCTTTTCAGATATTGGTTATTGACTGGAGTATATGCTTACTTCAGTCCTGCATCTTATCAGTTCCTCAAACCCCTCATGTGGCCATGCCATGTCATATGGAAACTTGGAACCTCTCAGATCATAAGAATGCATAATACCAGACCTACCAAAAAACATACTGGGGAATGCTGGATACATACCACATCCAGGCATGGGACAAACGGCTTAACATCCCATTAAGTTAGTTTGTCGACTACCCAAAAAGTTTCCCATCTAGGTTTTTGACCTCACTCAACCAAGCTTAAAGAGGCATCAACGCAAAAAAATGGACAATGTCAAAAACTTTCATTGCTAATTTTGGTGTGAGATTTAGACAT
>JAYJMH010055503.1:0-12942 GCA_036873815.1 Phacellophora camtschatica | reverse complement strand
CATTTTATACCCAAATTACACCCCCCCCCCCCCCATCTTACCATACCTATTCTTAAATAGAAACTGCGGGATTCCTTTCTTTAATTACATATAACCAGCCAAATTGAAAAATATAAATAATTATGAAATAGTTTATAGATAAAAAAAAACTTTCTTTAATAATTACATGTGATAATTCAATAATTTCAGAAACTCAATTTCATTGAACACAAATTTATTGTGATTATAGACAATTGCAAAAATTCATACACTGGTAAGTTTAACAAAGATATGAGCTGCAAAAACCTGACATTTTTCAACAAAATACTTTCCATCTCCATTTATGATATTCAGCTTCATCAAAGAATAGCTCCATTTCTGATTTTTCATTTCGTCAAACTTTCTCATCGAAATTATAGCTCAACAAAAATAAAATAGATGATTCTGAAAACGTTTTGCAAAGAACTATTTCCCTGTCATCATCGTTTTTAGAATAATCCATTTCCCAGTGTGATATCACACTGAATTCCAGCTAACTTCAACAAAATTAACATCAATATTGTGATTTCAAAGTTGTTTTAAAAGTGCCCAAAGCTAATTTATGACACATATCGCTCTATTTAGATTTTGGTGCAAATTAGATAGCAGATATAAGCAACTGAAAGACAACCTTATATAACCTAACATATCATATCAACATAGCGTTCAAATCTTTGAGTGGTTGCTCTCGTTGTTTTCTCCTAACCAAATTGAATAGCATTCACACCTATCGACGTTGTTCAAACGGGATCTCGACAGTTTCGTGATTATTATTTTTGCATATTAATTTAAATGTCTTTGTTCATATTTGGTCATAGACATTTCTTTCATATCAGGAAAAATAAAAAAGTTAGCTTCTTCAACTTCCATGTTTTCCCTATATGAAAGGAATCTCCATGAACAAATATGAACAAAAATATTTAAATCAATAAGAAAAAACTATTTTTACAAAAATTGAAAAACGAAAGCATTCATTTTATTTCAGAAACATAAAACTTTCGAGATCCTGCTCAAATAATGTCAAAAGGTGTGAATGTTATTCAATTTGGTTAGGAGAAAACAATGAGATCAACCATTCCAAGGTTTGAACGCTAATCAGATGTCCCAAAAAACGTCTCGGCGTTTGAAAAGCCAACACAATTTGATTTTGTTACCAGTATATTCTTACGTAGTTACGTGTACAGTAGAACCTCGATAACTTGAACCCTCAAGGGAAACAAAAATTTGTTCGAGTTATCGGGGGTTTGATTGATCGAGGGACAATTCAGTGCAGCAAGGTCGTACGTGAAATAGGAAATTGTTCGAGTTACCGGGGTTCTGCTGTAGATGAAAGGACAAATTGTTTTTGATTGAGGTTGCTACTCTTGTAGCAACCTTAAAATCAGTGTTTTTATCGGCTGCCTGGTTCTGTTGCATGTTACCACACGTTTCTGAATAATCATAAAAATCCACTTTTTGTTCATTCTCTTCATTTTATATTGTCACAAAAGTCAATATTGGTATGCGAAATAATATGATGCCATCCTAAAGCATAACAAAAACGTTTTTTAGCCAGAATTACAAACATATTTAAGAGTATGGCTCAAAATCAGGGTTTCAAGCTGTAATCACGTCATCAGTCTTTCACGTGACCAAAATGGCGATGGTTTCTACAATTAATTTGGCCTTTCTAATTCTGTGATAGCTGAGCAATATAATTATTAAGATTGGTAACAAAATCGAAATTTTGTGATTTTTCAAACGTCGATAATATTTCATGTACAACAAAATACCAAAATGAAGTCAAAACACATTTCCATATACGAGCAAAAATGTTCAACTGTGGATGTAGTTCACATTTCTCCGTTTTTACACGAAAAATGTTTAAGTTCATTTTGAAAATATGAAAACAAAGGTTGACGAATGTCCTCATGAAAATGGAGCCACCTGGAAACAGATTTCTTAAAAACCTGTCGTTTTGTGAAAATCAAAAAATTTTGAAAACGTTAGTAGCAGTTAATTTCTATTAATCTCCGTATTTATATAGTATTTTAGCATCATTTTGTGAGACTAGCTAGTGTAAACAACAGTTAATTGACACCTTTTTGCTAAAACAAAGTATCAAAATGAAAACAGAGTAATTTGCAAAAGACAGAGATCTCGTCATTTCGTGTTTTTAACTCAGATCCTTCTAAGTATTCATATTCATACCTCGGACACGAGATTTTGCATTGCACAGAGCAGTTCGAAAACAAAGTGCCTTTCCCTCCAGCATTTTGGGCTTCCTCAAAGATAATGAAGAGTTTGTAGATTTAAATATTATGCTCTTTAAATTTGTCTTCACAAATTAGTTTGTTCAAATTAGCTAAATACATCGGACCAAAAACATACATACTAAACTCTTACCTCTAGGCATATTTACAACGTAATGTTTCTGAGATAACTTTCCATCTTTGCGTGTCTGCATCGTAATCAACTGATTAGATAATTTTCTCAAACTAAACATTTCTGAAAAATAAAAAAATAAGCATTACAAAACAACAACCGAGGATGGGCTTTAGAACACACAATTTTAGCAGCAAAATGTTCATAATTTAATTGCCTTTTCATTGAAATATAAAGTTTATATTTAATAAATTCGTAGAGAAAATTGCAAAAACTTTGAGACAACACTGATTCGATTTAGAGCAAAGGGTAAAGATTGGAAAAAATGCTAACAACCTTTCGTTACAGAAAACAATAAACAAAACTAAAAACAAACCATTACTCCACAGCTGTCATTGATTTATTCTGTTTCTTGACAATCCCCATCAACAGTTTGCTGTAAGCAATGTTAAGTTCACTTTCAACTGTTTCCATCATTTTGTGTTCAATCCATTCGTTGATTTTATGTTTGACATCAGCAGACACAATATTTGCAGTTGTCTCCAAAACCTGTTGGCACATGCAAAATTAAGTAATTAAATATTTTTCAATAATCAGCAAAAAAAGTATACCAAATTTTTAGATATTATTGCAAATGTTTCATACCATACAAAAAACATATTTCACAAAGCAATTCACCTTTCTTAGCTGTCAAATCTTTTTGTTTTACAACTTTCATTTTGTTGGCTTGTCTGACCAATTGTTATTTTTTTCACTTGTCCAGCCTAGCAACAGTTGCTGTGCTGGGTGAAAATTTGATTGACAGCTTTGAATGGTGAATCGGCCTAAAAGCAAGGTTAATCACAATCATAGTTCTTTACCATCCCTTTTGTTGTCAAATCCTTTTGTTGCCAATTTTTAAAACTAACAAAGATATTTGCTAAATGCATAAAAATGTTAACTTTAAAAGCTTGAATGATCTTTTAACAACATGGAAATATTTACTACAACAACTGAACTCAGTATTATGTATGCTTTAACGCGATACTCACTGATATCAACATTTTGTATCTATTAACATAAAGATTTGGCTAATTTTTACCTTTCTATGGACATCATGTGGCAAAAGTTTTGACACAACATCTTGAGCATTGTCTCTGCAATAACCATCACAGGCAAATTGTACATCACATAGCAATGTTTTCTTTGCAGTCAATAACTGAGTCTTGAATATAGCACTGTTCCTTTGCTTAAAATTATCAATTTCTAAAACTTTTCCTTCTTCATAAACAATTTCGTTTTCCAGCAAATTTACAGCCTCTTTCACAGCATTTGGAATCAGTTCATTGACAGACTTGTGTTTCAGATTACTTACAAATCTTTCTCCGATGAACTCAGAACAATCTTTGAAGCATTTTGGTTTGTATTTGAAGAAATCTTGAATCATTTTTTCTTTCAGTTGATGATTAGTATCAACAATAGACAGCTTATTTATATGAGTGAAAGGTGTAATTTTCCTATGTGAGCCAACACCGATGTTCGTCAAAATCTGCTTTATTTCTGTAAGGTACGGGCAAAATCTTAGCAACAATTGCTTATCTACCAATTGATGATTGTCAACTCCTGATTCTTTTGTCATCATAACTGTATCCTCCACAATAACTTTGTTTGTTAACATCTGATGGAAAGGAAGCTCTTCCGCAATCACTTGTTGCTCAAAAAGCCATCCAATTTGCAACAAAATAAACAACTCATTGAAACCCAAGTTATCTCTTTTCAACATCAAGCTCTGTGATCTGTAAATCGATGCAAGGCATTGGAATGCTGATGAGTTTACTTGTGAACTTAATGAAATTCTATCAACCATACTCAAGTACATAACCAGCCATGGAATAGTGACTAGAAGTGAACATCTGTGAAGCCCCTGCTCTAATACATTGCTTGGTTCAAATGGCTGCATATCTACTGCTTCTTTCAAAACATCCTCACCCACATGCCTGGAATTACTATCAGCAACAAAGGGTAAGAAAACAACATACCCTAAAAATTTGGCAAGGATTCTCATCTCTGATAAACAACTTGCAAACTCATTTCTTGCTAAATTTAACCGTTCACTTTCCTCTGTATTGGCATCATTCAGGATTTGTGATATTGAGTTGTGAGAATTCATTTCTAGCAGCCTGAGAATCAAAGTTTTCTTCAAATGCACAATAAAATTGTAGTTTGCTGACCTATCAATGAATGTTTTGAAAAACATTTCAACATCATTGAAACTTGGCTTTGGGCATGGTCCTTTTGATGTCATTGGCAAAATTAACCTTTCCTGGAGACGTTGAAATTTTGAAGGGTTGGTGTTCTTCAGATAAGTAAGCAAGCCAGTGGATGTGCCTTCATCTCTGTTTAAAATTCCAGAAAAATCTTGAGCACCAAGTTCAATAAGTTGTGCCACATAAAGCTGACTAAATTGGGAAAATGTTGGAAAACCTTCATATTCATAGAAAAAACTCTGAAACTGCTCACCAAGTTTGGAGTCAACATCCCAATCTTGATTCAAATGATGCTCTTCCCAAATTCTAACCAAACAATAAAATTTATCTCTCATCTTTGAAAATGAGTAGAAATAACGATCAGATGTAAATGACTTCCGATTATTCCCTTCAACTTGAAATGGTACACCAAGTGATGTGGAAAAGCTAAAAGACTGAAAACCTGATACGCTTGAGTTGTTTGCTTCCTTTAACATGCAAACCTTTGCAAAATCAACCAAACTTGGAACAACAGCAATCAGTCTTACATTTTCTGAAATTAGTCTCATAGAACTTTTGTCAAGTATTTTCAAAAGTTGCTTTGCACCATCAAGAACTTTAGCAGCAAAATAAATGCAGCTTCCAACTGACTCAAAAATGACCTCATCAGCAAGCTCTTCGCCCTGAGTCTCAAAATGACAATTAAGAACACTGAAAAGAAAATACAATTCAACCATAATGTTACTTGACAGATTTTCAAGCAAGATACAATCATAAATTTCTGCAAACTGATTCAACCTTTCTTTGTTGACAACATGCTCTCCTGTCAATGAAAATTTACTGTCACCAAATTTGTTTGTGTTTTTCAATGGTTCAGGAAGTGGCATTGTCTTGAATTCTCTCTCATGAATTTGATCAATACATTTAGGTGAGCTAACAAGTCTTTGCATGTAGCTTTTTTGAACATTTGGTGTCAATGGCCCCAGTGGAGTTCCTTTCTTTGATGCATGAATCTCATCTAATCCCTTATCATTACTTGATAAAAACAGAGATAAAGACATTTTTGAACTCTCATTCTTCCTTCTACCTCTCATCGTCCTTTCTAAATTTTTAATTTTTTTGTCATGAGAAACATTTCCAGTTGAATGATCATCAGAATCAACACTTGATTCGGAAGTTTCCATAATTGGTGAACTGTCAAAAAGAAAACTTGTTTCTTTGTTTTCAGAAAGATAGTCTTTGTCAGGAGTTATCAAAGTTGGTGTAATTCGTCTTTTCTGATTTGACTGCTTGCATGTTTGACCAGTATTTGGTGAATCAAACTTTTCGTAAAAATGTTTATCCTTTTCTGCAGCTCTTTCAAGGGGAATTGGTGTAGAAATGTTTGCTTTGTTGGTTGAAGACAGATCAATTCGTCTGGGCTTTCTTGACGACTGTTGGTTGATTTTTTGTGCATGGATTCCTTTGCCTTTTCCTTTATTGCCTAGATAACTGTCTAAAGACTTTGAATGAAGCTTGTTAGTTGAAGATTTTGGTTTCTCTCCCGTGTTATCATATCTGGAAAGCAAACTCCCTCTTGTACATGTCTTAGTTTCATTCTTATTTTTAGATCTTTTCATTGAAACTTTTCTTTTAGGAGAACAAGATGAAAGTTGCATTGGAGTAAGACATGTTGATAATTTGCTTTTCACAAAGTTCAAAAAATGAGGAACAAATTCCTTGACCATGTCTTTGCAACCATTTAAAGGCGGCTCGTCTGGTTCCTTGTCGTCATTATTATTATGGACATTTTTATCTGATGATTTGATTATTCCATTAATTATATCCAAATGTGGAATGGAACCTTCGATTAAAGCATTCATTAATTCCTCAGCCATTTTTGCAACTCAACACTTGACAAACTTAATCACGTGCGAAACTGAAAAATGCAAAAAGGCTTTCACATTCATTCAAGGCATTTAACATTTTCATTCAAATAGCTGCTAACCAACAAAATTTTAAAGTATAAGTGTCAATAGTAGCAATCCATAAAGGATCACGGCAATAAATTTGCTGCATTTGTTAAGTCATTTTCGCGGAGGACGTAAGCAACTCCATTACGTGAAGAAACAAAACAAATAGAAGAAAATGTGACAACCTCAAAATTTAGGCCATCCATCATTAATCTCTTTCTTCATCGTAACTTCAAAATAAACCATAACAATGATCAATCTCCGTTTCCAAAATGCAAGAAGTACGATTCTCCAACAATTCACTTTTGTCCAGGTATCAACCAAAACAGCAAGAAGCTCAGTGTTAGCTTCACATCTTGACTTGCACGTGAACTCCCTTCTTTCCTCTTGTAAGAAAAAGTTCCACTGCCTCGATGTCAGGTCAGACTCAGACGGAAAAAGGCGGGAAAGTGACGAATAGTCACGTGTTTATATGAAGCAATTTCATTGGAAGATTAAAATGATGATAAAACACGGAACACACGGAATTCTCAGAACTCGAATTCGGAAAACTATGAAAATGGTTCTTGGAGTTTTTTTCTTTCTCTACTCACAAAGGGCAGAATGTCAGATTTGGACTGTCATGGATGTTTATGTGATTCCAGAACCAGTAATTTCCACACTGATCCACTGAGTGGACCATCTGATTGGGTAGTTATTTATAAACTTCCCAGACCCTTTGCTGCATCGATTTTTATGTGTCGATTCTCTGTCATCAAATCAAAACATTTCGCTTAACACTTTCTCCCCGGGAAGGACTGTTTACTCTCCTTACTTTAGGCTACGTTCACACTGCTCCGTGTTCATTTCTATTCGTTTTTGTTGATGAAAACGCAGCTCGTTCAAACTGCTCCGTTTTTAGATGAATACGCTATGAAGACGATGTGCGTTCATAACACAAAATTTTACGTCCTTTACAGAAATAGAAAAAGTCCTAATCAGTCATCTGTTTCTCCGAAATTTCGTACAAAACCATCGTAAAGCCAGATCTGCATATGGTGCACATTGTGACCATGGAAAAATCAAAAGATTGACATTATGTTTCTCATTTTTTCATTCAATAATTCAATAATCTAAGCGACAGTCAACTTATAAAGTAACATATTGGTCAGTTTATAAGCACATGTTCTGATCATACATTTGGTCAGAGACGTTTCTAGAGAACATCTAACAGAAGAGCAGTTGGTAATGGGGGCTCCTATAGTTGAAAATCAATCAACAAAATAATAACGTTAGCGTTAAATCACAGTTGTAAAATACACATTTCAAAATAACTTCTTAAGAAAGAAACGTACAACTGCTAGTTGTCATATTTCTAGAGATGATGCCAACACTAACCAAACAATGTGGATACTTGAAAATGGGTGCAATATTCATGAAAAAGAGCTCCAGACCAGATTCATATCAGCGAAGGGGAGGAGCAACTTTCCCTATTTTCCACCATTAAAGCCAACACTGCATTCGTTGTACGCTAACTTAAAAAAATTATTTTCTCTTTTAGCTCTGGATGTGACGTTTGATAAAAAAAATTCACAAAAACAAAGATTTTAAATAAAATTTCAGGGGGAATCGGATAAACAATTTCATTTAAAACTAACGTCAAGTCACCAATTAAAAAGCGGGAGAAAGTCCAGTAGTTTCCAAGAAAAGGCTATACATTTCAACATACTAGTATTTGGCAACACCAAAAAGGGAAGCTGACACGTTAAGTTAAAGTGCTACTTAGAGCTAACAATTTCAAAAGTTGCATGGATAAATTCTCAATTCGTAAAAAAAAACAAAAATATCATTATCAGTGGCGTTATACTCTAAGTTGTCCTGCAATTTGCATTAAAGTTTTAATTCCAGGCATAAAGCTACCAATCTCTGAGAAATTCCCTCTGATTACCATTTCTGTGTGTATCTGCATTCCTTGCTGATAATTTACATGTTGACAAGCTGAGGAAAAATATCATGGCTGAGAAAACCTTCAAGCAATCCTAAATTGTCAGAAAATTAAATTTTGCTCAAATTATTTACCTCACAACTCAAATTTTGATTTCGAAACATCAAACAAATTGTTACAATTTATCAAACTGATGTTTTGAAAAATTGTTTCCTCGTGAAAGTTTGTGAAAGTTGCTTTTAAACTTCTAAGAAAAAAGCATGCTTCCTTAATGCTAACACATAAACAAAATGTTACTACAAAAATGTTATTACATAAACAGTTGGAGGTTTATTTAATTACTTATTGTGATTTAATTGTAGGCACATTTTCCCCACCCATTTTTTCGCAGGCACAGATTATTTTAATTGAGTCCCGAGAAATAGTCTATTTTCTCGATATGGCTAACCACTGAATGAGTGTTGCGCATAGCTATAATTCTAAGTTCAAGAATCTTCAAAAATAAAAATAAAATCTTGAAAAAAAAAGTGTTCTTCAAAAGTCTGGTTGCTTCCCATAAAAACAACCACTTTTCGTTCAACTCGTTTGTTTATTTCTTGTAAAAATATAGCAAAACCCCGAATATAAGAACCAACGCTGTGATGTTAAACATGACTATGTTCTTAAGTTGAAAGGGTATTCAGGTTAACAGCTAAGAGGGTGGTGAACTTAAAGTATTAAATTTTACTAGCAATGTATTTGTTTATCATTTCAACAATGTCTCAGGACTTGAATGGTAAAATTTTCAACTCTGAGGACAATAAATGCAGGCATTTTAGCCTGCGGGTTCTTAAATGTGGAAGCATATTTTGCGCGGATTTTTACAATATAATTAATCGGTTCAGAAAATCTAAATTGTCAGAATAAGAGACAATGAGCCAAGCTAAAAAAGTGCGTTACTTATTTACAGGTCCTAAGCCTTTCAGTTGTAAAAAAGTTAAAATCAAATACGCAATTGATTGGAAAAAATTGACTTGTCATACCTTGAGAAATTTGATGTAGTCCTGCCAAGACATTTGGAGAGAGCTACAATAAAATAGATCAATAAGTGTTAAAGCGATTTTACAAACAACTCATAAATAAAAAAACAAAAACAAAACGTAACATGAAAATTTAAATATCAAAAGAAAAGTTGATTTTATTTTATTTAAATTAAAAGGTATTTTATATACTGGGTGGACTCAAAAAATGCCCCCCCGTCACAAATGTCGTTTGCTGGGTTACTCTAAAAATTCTGTTTGTTACCAGGTCATAAAAATAACGCAGAAAGATTCCAAAAAGATTAACTTAGATTTAGAGACTGTGAAGTGAATTCAAAAGATTTATGAATTCCTTGAATTCAATGAAACTACATTTCGTCTGATCGACTTCACGCGGTAAATGTTTTCGAAATCTAAAGAACGCATTATTTTTATTTTCGTTCTTTTGGTGTCTTAGAATTATCGCAGAAGGTCGGGAGATCTCAAAAAATCTAAGTTAGTCTTCTGGGCCTTTTTCTACGTTACATGTATGGCCTGATAACAGACAGAATTTGCAGAATTTCACAAACAGCGGTACCTTTTTGATACGCCCGGTAGGAATAAACTAAAGTATAGGTACCTAGGCAAAATTTATTAAATCGTTAACCATTTAAACAAAAATAATGGTGGAAGCTTGGTCCCAGAATTAATTTTCGTAACAATGTGGAATCTCAATGGAATCACTGCTAATTCCATCAAAGAACGTGAAGAATTTTGAGAAAAAGCTTCTTGAAGCCATCTTTATCGGAATGATCTATTCAAATTCTTACCTTGCCATGCCTCAACATATCGTACAATGATTCAAGCCTTCTCGTTACATCATCCAGTTTTCTCTTTGTTTGCTGCAGAAAGACAAAGTTTTATCTAGTGAATTTTAAATTATGACATTAAGTTTGATGATAAAAGCTGTTTATTGTTTTTATCTCTTGAATGCTACTATTTTAACTAGTGTTAAACTTAAAATTAAATTTCATATGAATTCGAAATACTACTACCCCGTTGGGATATATTTAAGGGGGCTTATTTGGATGTAGGGCCTTATTCGAGGGTTTTATTTTTTTATTATTATTTTTTTTCGGAAAACAGCAATGGGCCATGTGACCCTTCCGATTGTGAAGCGGTGAACATTAAAGGAATAAACAAATTTATTTTCTAGTTCATTTTATTCAACTGAAAATAACAACATTTATTAATCTACATACAGTTATATACTTAGAGTCTTGATAACAATAGTAGCAGTAGTCAGTTGTGAACAGACGCAAGCATACCATATAATTTACATCTCAATACAACGAATAATTAGCATGCAACTTGACATTCATTTCACTCAATAATAATCATCAAAAATATTTTTCTGGGTGCTGTAATTTGACAACGATGCCAAGACTATTTGTTCTAGCTAATTTTGTGTCTCTTTATCGCTTCAAATTAACAACATTTCTGGGAGGGTTGGGGAGAGATTCTGTTCAACAAACAAACTATCGACGTGTGACCTTTGAAGTGCTTTCCATAATTTTATACTAACTTCTTGCACGAAGTCTAAGCGCTCTGTCCACGCTTTACTTACGTCCCTTGCGCATTAAAATAAGACTCTATTCACTTTTCCCTCCGGAGACTAAATAAATTCAGGCATATAAAAAAAGTTGAACATTTAAATAAATTTGTGGATATACACGAAAATCATTTGATAAAATAAGAATATGAATAGAACAATATTTTGGAAAAACTTACGGGATTATTTGCTGATGACTTGCAGCGATCTATTAGAGCATTGAGTGTCTGTTGCAACTCCATATGTTCTGCAGGAACTGGAGGCTTATCCATTTGCTTTGGTTTGGGTGGTGGTTCCGACTATTGAAAATGATAAAATCAATATTATATCAACTTTATGATAACCCTTTAGTATCCGGATTTGATTCCAATTAACGTGATCCAGATCCAGATTTAATCCAGATTCGATTTCAATAAATGTACGAATCCGGTTTAATCCGGATTCAATTCCAATTAACATACAAACCCGGTTTAATCCGGATTCGATCCCAATTAACGTACAAATCCGGTTTAATTCGGTTTCGATTCCAATTAACGTACAAATCCGGTTTAATCCGGATTCAATTCCAATTAATTTTCGTTTTGCAGGAAGTAGCACAACGAAAATAAGTTACTTTAAACAATTAACTCACAATAAAACCTCATATGGCCCTTCAAAAATGACAGTGACTTTTAAGAATATGCAAAGAGTGCTACTTCAACTGTTTATGCTGTCTTGTAATGCTGTCTTGTAATGCTAAACGCAATACAATAAGAACCCGCCCCTGAGAAACCGATTTTGGTTAATCAGCCTGTTTGGTTTCTTAATAGTTTGACAAATTATATGCTGGGATGGGGTATGATGTGATAGAAAAGTGGCAATACACATTTTCAGTGACAATTTCCAATACTCATAGAAAAGCGATGATTTCCATCATTTATATTATTTAAAATCAGCAAGTAGTTTCTTATAATAATTCAGTTTCTCAATGGTAGGTTCTTACTGCTATTTGTCACACAAATGTTCAGTAAATTAACATTTTTTTTATTCATTTCAATTAACAAGATTTTGTCATGCAACAACAACAATACCATGCTGAACTTCTCGTATTTCTTTGAATGATGACTAAAATATATTTCGAATAAAAAAGCTTGGATGTATAGCTCGGCTCGCCGGATTAGGGGGAGAGGGGGGGCCAATGGTTCTTTAGGGAGAGATCTGGTCGACTGGATTGCAAAAACAGTAACAAATAGCAAAATAGCCGACTAAGCTGACATTAAATTTTGCTGCCTGCCCCTCGCCATTGGCTCCGCCCTTGGGTTTTGGAAAATCTTCAAATTAGATACGCCATATAAAGCAATGAGAACTCTATTCAAGAATATTTTATAATAACTCCATTCAACAATCTAATTCATTATAAATATCACTGTGCACCCCCTAAGAATAGAAATTACAAACTATGCGTTAAAATGTCATTCGATGAATGATAGAAACTTACCAAGGGTTGTCTTTCATTCGTGATAACTTTTGAGCCTGGCACGAAAGTTCCTGGTGGAGTTTGAGCTGCAACAATGAAAAAAAACAGAATCAAATATTGCTATTGCTCTTGCTGCTACTGCTATTGCAATTGTTGCAATTGTTGCAATTGTTGCAATTGTTGCAATTGTTGCTCTTGCTGCTATTGCTATTGCTATTGCTATTGCTATTGCTATTGCTGCTCTTGCTGCTACTGCTCTTGCTGCTATTGCTATTGCTATTGCTATTGCTATTGCTATTGCTGCTCTTGCTGCTACTGCTCTTGCTGCTATTGCTATTGCTATTGCTATTGCTATTGCTATTGCTGCTCTTGCTGCTACTGCTCTTGCTGCTA
>JAYJMH010055492.1:0-12943 GCA_036873815.1 Phacellophora camtschatica | reverse complement strand
GGCGTGATAATAAAAGAATTGGGTGTGGTCAAAGTGCCCTTGAAATCTTGTGCCCCCCCCCCCACTATTCAAATGCTTCCTGCGTCTCAGCCCCGTCATAAATCTTTTCGCCCAAGTTTTTGACCTGGTGACGCCACTGATTGGAGATAGCACAGCAGGCAGCATTACATTAGAAAAGAAACCAAATTGGGGGATGGAATTATGGAATTTTATAGGATATATTGTATATATATACGTTTTATTGGATATATTGTATATATACGTTTTACAGGATATATTGTATATATACGTTTCACCGATCTTTATCTGAGGAGCAGCTGGAAGTTTCTCTTGAGGGTAATATAAGGGCTAAAATGGTCTGTCCAATGTAAAATAGCAATTTATTAGATTAGTTAGCATTAAGTTAGCGTAAGCCATTAGCTAGCTTCAGGAATAATTTGCTGACCTTTTAAGCAGTTTATTAATGTTGTTATGTTTTAAATAGCATTTGAATATGCATTTGTCATATTTCAAATAATAATAAATATGTTGCATTGTTAGATTTAACCATATGCTTATATAAAGATCATTGCTATAAACAGAAATGAGAGTAGCATTTAGGGCGTGGTTCTAATAAAACTGGGTGTGGTCAAAGTGCGCTTAAAATGTTGTGCCCCTCCACTATTCAAATGCTTCCTACGTCTCTGAAAAAAGTAAATTGGTGCGCTGGAGAAACACGACTAATGTCTTGGCTTTTAGATTTTACATTCTTTTCTTTTTTTTAATTAGCAAATGAAAAGAGACAAGCAGCATTTTTGGTAGAGAGATGACATGAAAGAAATGACAAGTTGTGCGATTTAAAAATTGTCCATTGTTTGCATGTTAATTTGCCGGCTATCTGTAAAAGGTGGGACGGCATGGAACGAGAAACGGAAATGGGAGCATGGAATAAAGTACATAATGCCATGCTCTTTTTAAGAATACCATGCTCTTTTAAATAAAGTGCATATTGCCCCCCCCCCCATGAAAATTTGTTTTTCATATTTTTATTTTATGTCTAAAGGTTGATTAACTGCATACCCTCCCCAATGTTCCAAGAATGTCGAAATCCGGGCAAAATTTCGTCAAAATTATAGAGGACAATGTCTAATGATTGTTAAAACAATATTTATTCAAAGAAAACAATTTAAAAATTTCAGGCAATTTCCAAACAAAGATAACACAACCCCCAAAAGTTGGTACCTCGCTACTCTCCTGCGTACGCCATAATTAAGGAAAAGTAAACACATAATTTTGTGCCTCTTGAATTTTAGTAGCCAAAACATCATACAATCCTTCGGGAATAAAATGGAGCGTGCAAGAAGCTTTCTTTGTTCTTTCCTCAATTTGATAGGTTTGAGGTTTGATTTGAACAATTATAAATAAAAGAAATATGAAGTTGCTGTTGCCGTCGTCTATATTTATCTTAGACACCTATGATAGCAATGATACATATGATTGTGTAAAATATTTAAGGACCCCTTGAAGATCTGGTTATCCACCCCCCCCTCTCTGACATCGACGCTGCTGATTTGTTGCAATACCTTATTAGCTATATTTTGTTGCACTGTGTCACAGTTTTGCTACGTTCAACAATGTGAAAAGGTTTTGTGATATAAATTTTTGGTATTAATTTCGTGAAAATCTGTTTGATTTTCCATTCCATGTCTACGCCCCGTTTATTTCCCATTCCATTTCCCATATATTTTCCATTCTATTCCCCACATATTTTCGATTTCATTTCACACTTTTGTTTTGATTATTTCTTGATAGATAGATTTCTTGATTTCTCATTTTCCTTTCCACCCCCCCTTGTATTCCCCGACTTACTCCCCGTTATATTCCCTGTTCCCGTTCCTCCTTCCCTGTTTTACGGATACCCCTGTTTTGCAGATGCTCAAACTGTTCATATGCAGACGACCTCTTGTTTATTTTTAGGCAAGTGTAAATTGAGGATGCTCTGATTCAATTGGTCGGGTTGTGAATGACCCATTGAGAAAGTTATTTGAATGACGGGAAGGTGTCGCATCACCACTTTCAGAACATCATCCAAAAGTTAACAACAAAAGACTTCGGCTGCAATGGTAAGATATATTTCGTTTTACAATGCTGCTCTTTCTTCAGTCTTGTTACATTCTGTGCTTGCTTTTTTGTAAATGTAAATTGTAAATGGAATATTCACAATATTTTGAAGCCCAAATCAAGGCCACGCCACGTGGGTTATTCTAGGTCTGGGTCTTGACCAGCAGTTAACACTATTATAAAAAACTGATAACCTTTTCAGCTTTTTGTAATCCGCTCAGTAATAAGATCTTGGTTTTGTAATTTGAAAGTTTTTTATTGTTTCATATTGTTCACAAGCAGGGTAACGTTTTCATTGTGTGTGTGTGTTTTATTATCATTTTAAGTTTCGTGACTTATAATTGAACTGTGGGCAAAAAGCGAGTTTGGCTGGAAGCGGGATTAGCCGTTCGAGATAGAACTTAGATTGCTGACACATGAATGTTCTCAGACATCTTTCAATTGGATTTAAATTTACGAATAGCACACACCAGCAAAATGAAAGGGAAGGAGATGATGTTCAATGTGAGTTGTATTTTTGTTACTGAACAAGGCAATTGACTCGTGGTGTGATATAACCTTAACTCAAGAGAATAGTCTCTAATAAGTAATATGGATTAAAATTGATATCTTGTTGGTGCCAAACTTGGGAATGATTTATACGGTATCGATTTCCTTCGAAAAATTATTAGAAAAAACCTTTAGATTCCATCATCTGCAAAATTCTTTGCAATATTGCCATCGAAATCGCATTGCCCTTAATTGTTTTCAAGATCTGTATAGTTCTGACAATAGTAAAATTGAGATTTTAAGATGGGGTGCTCTCTTGTTCAAATAAATGTTCCTCCTTCAGTTCTTTAAATAGATTCCCCGTCATCCGTCGTGCCATGTCGTGCAACCCAATCTTTGTAAGTAATACTGATACTGTTTATCGTATTTTGTCATTCTATTTATTATTGTAACCACTAGTATCATATGTTAAACTTAATTGTGTGTTATATTTAAAAGAATTTAAAATCTAAACTGAACTATGAACTGACAAGCAGATTTTATGTAAGTTGTTAACAGATTTCCAAGAAATGCTCTGGGTAAAGCTTGTATGAATTTAGAATCTTTTTGTGAAAGAACGTTTTTTAATTCAAAGCTAAAACTATGAAATCAAAATATTTGCGAAATTCGTTATTGAGTTATTTGATTTCTTAGAATCAAATTCTATTAATCGATTTTTCCCGCGCAAAATTCGTTTACTATTTTTAATTAAAAATTTTGTTTGTAGAATATGGACGGTTTTTCTTTTTGATATGTAGCGAGGTGCATGCTGATCAGAATTGAAACCGAAGCTTTAACTTGATCAGTCTAAATAATATCAGATATATTTAAACAGAGAGAGAGAGAGAGAGAGCCAGACACAAAAACGATACTTTTGATAAGGCTATAAATCAAACATTTACACGTTTTAGAAAATCTTAAACAAATATTAGTAAATGAAGAACAAATAATTTCGTCTGGCAGCCATTGGTGATGGCTAAGGTTGCAAGAGGGCTTCTTGCAATTTTCGAAAAGGCAGAGTTTATTATTAAATGTGAAATATTTTTAAAATTTTGCTAACAACCAAAAGCCATGCCCTGGTATTTGTGAAAAAACTTTTCGCAAATCACAAACTAAAAAGAGATTTCGTTAAAAAAGGTTATTGTTTGTTAATTCATTTTTGCAAGTTACAATAGGAAGCGTTGCAAGACACTAACCACTAATTTATCATTATACCATTATTAATCAATATACCAAACTTATTTATTGTGGGTCATGTTTTTAATCTATTAATTTTTCTGCAGGACCATTCAACATATATTTTTGGGGTACGATACCCAAACAGAATATTCGTTGGCGGTCTGCCTCGCCAAGTAAGTCACATTTCATTCATTAATTTGACATTTTGATTATTAATATGAATAGTCAGTTTAAAATACGGGTGGGGGACCTTTTGATGTCCCTGGTTTCGTGGAGATAGTCAATAAATTTTTGTTAGTTGGTTTTTCTGTGTTAAAATTATTTTGTGAATGAATTTATGTGCTCGGAACGTTCGAAGAGCAAATATATTTGACAACAATTTAAAGTGCTTTTGTTTTGTTGTTTCCCAAGCTCATTGATCTCGATAATGTGTTGATTAATTACTCCAAGGAGAGTCCGATAACGGCAATAAAGTGTCAACAATGCTTGTCAACTTGAGAAAATACTTTTTTATAAAAAGCCGCCAAATTAGTTTTTTTTAAGATGCCACGCAGAGAGGCGAAGCCATTCTAGAGTGTTAATTTTTTATTCCGTGGATCAAGTCTCAAGATGTGCAATTCGTTTTTGTCAAAATGTGCGCAGAAATCACCTTTTTCAGACGTTTCTGATTCCCGTGACGTTTCGTCAAAGGGGAACATATTTCCTACAAGACATCAAAAATAAAATGCAAAAACAATTTTGACAAAAACTTGAAAAACGAAGTGTGCAATTCGTTTTATTTCAGAAGCCTACAACTGTCTAGATCCTGCTCAAACAATGCCGCGAGGTGTGAATGTTATTCAATTTGGTTAGGAGAAAACAATGAGATCAACCATTCAAAGATTTAAACGCTTTTTGATGCCGTACCTCATTCATGCTCTATCTTGAAGCAACTTTTCCCAGATAAACACCCGTCTGGGAAAAAAATTGCAAAAACCTTGCCTGTCAGAGCAAACTACCATCAGTCCTAAACGGGGGACAAATGTTTGAAATTGTATACCCTTCCAGGATTAAATAATTAAAAAAAGATAACCTGTACCGGAGCAAACAGCATACGCTCGCCAGAACTCTTTAAAAAATGTGTTTCTACGGTAGACTACAGAAAGAAACAAATTCTACTTTCATGCAACATTTTATCTTGGGTTAGTACATTTTTTCATACAGCTCAATACACAATTGACACGGGCTGATGAATACTGTTTTGCGACTGGGCCAGGTTTTTTGCTGTGATCATAGCTGTAATTTTAGAGTAGTTAGGAATAATATATTCTCGAAAATAACAAGAGCATCATTTAGATCACGAATTAGTGCTACAGGAAATTACCACGTCTTCGACCACGTCTATGTTTGCATAAATGATTACGAAGAAGGAAATATGAAAATGCAGTTAAAGATAAGAATAATCGGTCTTGGTAAAACTTACAAAGATACAGGTTGTCCACATTTAGTACTTGTGTTAAAAATGAGACCCTTGTAGCCATTAGATCCGGTATATCTTAATGATTAAGAAAACTCTGCACGCTGGCTGGTATATCTTTGTAGCAAGAAACATTCTTTGTGCTAAAAACGTGAAGGCCCCACATAGGCTGAGGCCCTGGGGCTATTTGCCCCCCCCTCGGTGTCGGATATAATGAATGAAAATTAAATTATATTCAAATATGACTGGAGGCTTGCAATAGATTCCCATATACCAATTTTTTTGTAAGAAATGTTGAGAAGTGGAAACGCCTTCTTCCTCTGGAACCTTCTTCCTCTGAAGGCTCGAATTGTAAAAAAAAATAAGAACAAATTAAGAACATGCTCAGCCCCAGATCCAACATTTCCAAAATTCAACACTGCATTTAGTATTATGAAATTATTTTCGGTGATTGTTAGTAAGTAAGTAAGTAAGTAATACGTATTTGATTAGTAAGTAAGCAATACTTACTATACAAATAACTTAGATTATACAAACACGAATGATACTAAACACAAATGTTTCCTTTGTGTTGTTGAGGCAAAGATTTCAGAAGAAGATTTCAGCCTCAAATGAGCCTCATTAAAAATTATCTGGTTCTTTAAAATTTTTTGTGCAGTGATCCAACTACCATGGATACAACAAAAATAACGATAAATTGGGCAGCCATGCATGTTACGCGTATCTGTCCACTTCTTTCAAAATCAATAAAACAGTTATCTAAGCATAATAGATAACTTTGAGCCTCGTTTCGATAAAAAGATTAAGAAACACTAACCTAATTCCTAATCGTTAGTTACAAAAGGCATTTATCAAGTTAAAGTTAAAGTTAAAGAAAGTTAAATGCTGAGCTCCTGTGCGTTACGCAATTCATTATTTGTAATATTTCATTACTCGCCATGGATTTCAAATGTTTTAAGTTTTGAGCTGGGCTGAATGAGTCATTCTTATTGCTGCGTCAATGAATGTCTGGCCAATCATCCACTTTGAAAGGACGAATATACCCATAATTTCATTTGATGCTTCCGAGCCTAATCGTCTTATCGAAATAGCAATTATGTTTTTCCATGCTAAATTTTCTATTTTTATTTGATTACCGTGATTAATTTTGTGTTTCGATCAGGGAAATGATCACCAATTGTTTTTAGTTATGGACAGTTAATGTGGCTTTGTTGATGAAAGTCGTGATAACTGATATCTGCATCATTTCTGTTTGTTGTTGTCCATAGAGAGAGGGTTGAAAAATAACATCTTTAGTTTTTGAAAAATCACACTAATTTTTATCGACTTTGTGAGAATGATCTTTTGATCTCAAAAGTCACTCAGGCAATTTCCGGCTATTTGTTTTGCCCTGCAAGCTGTAATGCTTTCTTTATTTTCCAGGTCTGTTTTCATTCCACGTTCTTTAGGCCATGGCATTGAATCCCAGATTGTGTGGACTGGAACAATTGTTTCAACGTGAAACTTGCCTCACTAATCATTAATGGCCTCATTAGATAATGGTCACACCACATTTTTTTTAGTCACTGCGTAAACTCAGGATTGTAATTTGTTGCCAATGCATCGCCCGGAACAATAGTTTATAGGTGCAACTAATTTCTCTGTCGCCTCATCACACAATTCCAACTCTTTGCTCCCACCTTAACCATGGCCGCTGCTCTAGGATGAAATTTCCCTTGTAAACAGAAATGCGCATGCGGAAAATTCAAAACAAAGAAAACAATAAGACATGAGATTGTCAAAATTCATCCCATCCCGGGCTGTGTCTCATGTAAACACTGGATGAAAAACTTCTCGGCCAGGTGGGATATTTCGGCTCATGTAAACAAGCCCCCAGACGAGGGAAAGTATTGAATTGACAGATGCTTGTGATCTTTTTTGAATTTTGGAAGGATTTACTTTCGTTCAAGTCTATTCAGCAGCTATTGCTCAGACAGTCTGACTAACTTTTACAGAAAAATTAGGAAAAATACAGAAATATTTTCCATGCTCAGTTTCAAGTGGAGGTTCCTGATAAGTGCACGTGTTTTTTTCTTACTCAGAGAAATCCAAACTTTCACCGTTTAATGTTTTTGAGACGACGTGTTTGCGGAATTTTGAAAGTTGTCTTTTCAGCTCATTTGGCGACCGGATGTCGGTTTAATCACATCATCACCATCGGTTTAATGTCTTATTTCCGGTTGGTTGAAAAACGCGGGAAATCGCATGAGAGCAATACAACTTATTTTGGTCCATTTTGGTCTCAGATCGTGAATGGGGGTCACCAAACAAACCACACATGAAGCCAGACAGTTCAAGTTAATCACGCCACTAATGAACTGATCATAATGTGTTAAATGTCGACAACATTGAAACTCATGAAAACTCCTGAGTGCTGTTTTATAATACTTTATCTTCTTCACGCACACAAGTCTACTTGTTGCATTGTTTTTTTTTACTCAAGAATAAATCACATGTTTACATCCACCAATCAAATCTCTTCACCTGACATTCAAATCTTTGTAAATTTTTGTTATTTTATAATTTTGTTCATTTAGCTCTGTATTCCAGGGCGAAATGTTAGCATAAAACATATTTAAATTAATTGTTTATTTTTCGTCGTTTCTGTTTTTGTTATTATTTTCTTTGTCTCGTGCATCCTTGGATCGAACGAGCAGCTAGCCTGCGTGCAGACTTTACTTAAAGTTTGCACGCAGGCTAACGAGCAGCATGTGGTAGTGGCCTTTTGTCAAAAGCACATTATTATAATCACACGATACCCTTGCCAAATAGCTCATAATTTGTGTAACATGTGAATATTGCAAGCTACAAGGCGAGGTTCAACCACCGAAATGTTTGACCACCAAAATTCCGATTTTAGAATTCCGTTAGTATGGTAGTAGTAGTATTGGAATTGCTCTCCTCCAAAATGACATGAAGGAACAAAAGCTATATTTTCCGAATTTGCTTTCCTATGTAATAGTATGCATCAAAACCAGTGAAACAGTACACTTTTTTTCATAAGAACCAGATAATTTTTGTCGAGGCTCAGCGTTCTTAAATTTCTAAGAATTTGAGGCTAAAATGTTCTAAAATTGTTCTTATTTTTGATCTGTAATTCTGTAATTCTTCTTTAGCTTTGCTTCAACAACGCACAGGGAGCATTCCTGTTTAGCATCATCCCTGTTTAGCATCATCCCTGTTTGTATAGTTTAAATAATTTGTATAGCAACAATCACTGAAAATGATTTCATAATACCAAATGCGGTGTTGATTTTTCTTGGAAATGTTGTTTCTGAGGCTAAGCACGTTCTTAATTTGTTCTTATTTTTTTGACAATTCGAGCCTCGATGTTCTTATGAAGGGTGTTTTTATGAAATAAAGAGTGTATGCATAAAAAACAACATGTTCAAGGTTCAAGTCATAAAAACAGTCAAGTTGGGGAGAATCTGCACTTTTCGCTCAGTGGGACTTGTGGCAAGTCTAGGGAGAACCAATAAATTTTACTAAATAAGTGACGATGAGTGTTATTTTACCCCCATCAAGTTATAATTTGCGATCACAAACATGGATTGAAAATAGCTGTGAAGATATGAATGGAATTTAGGCTTGTCAGGCTCCTTACATTACTACGATTATATTACGATTGTGTAGCATTCATTCTTTACTGTGTCTTATCTGAATCTAAACCATAGACCCAAAACCATTACAGCAGATCTTTTGACAAAATGGACTCTTTTATACGAGAACACACTATAAGAACATCGAGACTCAAATTTCCAAAAAATTGAACGCCGTATTAATCATTTTTTTGAAAATTATTTTTAGATTAGACTTAGGAAATCGACATTGTTATGAAATTATGCATTCACAGTCACACTTCGATTCGGAATTTTGCATAGCAGTAAAAGCTGGCCACGTGGTAGATTAGGATAAATTTAAAGAAGAAACGTTTGTAGAAAAATTTATCAGTTCAAGCGTATTTTTTAAAATGGTGTCAAGAAACATAGCTCGTTCTCTTTTGATGGCATGGCGCCATGTGGCACAATGAAAAATACTATGATTGATGTAAAATAAGTCAATTTTGGTTGTAGATTTTCATAAGTAAATAAAATCCATTTGTAGCACAAGAGCTTTGACTGCTCTTGAAATTTGTTTGAAAACATTATTTTGAAATTGAACACCTTCGGAAAATAATTAGAAATATGCAAATTTTCATTTTTAAGAATTATAAACATTGTGAAACCTGATATTTCTTGAATCCCAACAGGCATGAGCAGTGCGAACATTTGCTTTGTAAAATTAAAAACACCCTCCTCCGCAAAGATAGAGCATCAACTCCGCAGAATTAATTCTTTTATTTTCTTTAACAAATGCAAAAGTTTTCATTATCTTTTTTAATTTTTAATAACTTTTGATTTTGACTTTGATTTTTTTAGTTCCTGAATGAAAAGTTAAAAAATATTTCGAAATGCAATATTTATAAGTGACACAAGAACGCCATTACGAGGAACTCAAAAGGAACACCTTGACCAGAGATTTGATTAAATTATTTTGGTATCTCAGAAAGTATTTACATTAAGTAGAAATTTAAATGTGCAGATGTTTAGAGCATGCCTTGGAGAGCACTTTAAGGTGTTTTAGAAACGTAGGGGGTGGGGGTTTGCAAAATTCTTTCTTCAAAATTCAAAAATCAAAACATTCATCGGTTAAATAGTAACCTTATTCACCTTGTTTCTTGGTTCTTGTTTCTTAAGTGCCTTGTTTCCTGTTTCTTAAGTGCCTTGTTTCCCTGTGGTCTCTGATGGGTTTGTGTCACATGACCACACAATGCCATATTTGGAAGCCAGTCACAAAGTAATTTAGAAATACGGCTCTAAATAAGCGTATATTTTACACACAAACTTGATATTGAGATGGTTGAATTTAGTTTTTGATTTTCTATCTTTTGATGTGTAACGCATAATTTTTTGCTTACGTCAGCAAAAATAATATATATGACGTCACACCTTAAATGATAAAAATTTATAATTTTTTCTTGAAAACATAATTGATAGTCATAAATACAAATTTAAGATTGACAAAGCATATATAAAGCATCAAACAGGTGAATAAAATCAATATACAAAAATGAACACTATTTTTCACAACTTTTTTCCATTATGTATTTATAATAATATAAATTAAAGTCTTATTATTGAGAAATTATAACCAAATTTCACTAAAATGCTCATACATAGGTACTTTCGTATGATCAAAACAAAGTGGAGAGGATGTTTGACGAATTTGTGGATTCAAATTAACGAAATAGCAAATCCACGGATCTTGACTGTTTTCAAAATTGCTGATTGTTACTGGGCGTTCATGGTACCAAATATGATAGGTTTTGGTGGTACATGTAGGGAAGTTCACTTTCATTCCTATCCTTTGAAAAACGAATAAAAACAACCAATCGGAAGCTGCCTCCAATTAGAATGAATTAACTGGGCATAACACATCTCGGTGTCTCGAAGAATCTCGAAGAACTCAAATGCGAGTTTTCCAAGGCTCATCAAATTTTAATTCTAAAGGCATTGAGTCATGGTAAATAGACAGGGTATACCCAAATCAGCTAAAATTGCTGACTCATATCATGATGCACTGGAATTGGCTGTCTTTTAAATGATCACATGAAACACGGTATTTTCACTCGACTTGTTAGTGGAAATGGCGCCTGCTCAGAGTGATCACATGAACTGATTCAATGCCTTCTAGAATATTTTGTGGAAATCTTTTTGAATTGCACCAAGAAACTCGGATTGACCTCTGGTATAGCCTGATTGAGACAGGAATAGAAAGGAAATTTGCTTTGAATTCGTGAGCTGTGCATCACGCTACCTCTGGTACTAAAAGATGGTAATTTTAGCACGCTCCTCCACAGCGTCTTTTTGATGCTTTAAAATTTATTTTACCCCCGATAGATTTTAACCTTGATAGAAATTTTTAAAGAATATTTAGTTAATAGCCTCACTCTGTAAAAGAAGAAAAACAGGAGATTCTCAGGTGGGGAAAAAAATCCTTCGCAGGAAAAAACCGAAGACGCTGTGGAGGAGCGTGGTAATTTTAGAAGGTTGCACAAAATTAAATTGCATAGTTGCTTTGTCAGTCAAAAACATCTTTAGTGCTAATTAGATTCGAATTATAGGTTAAAGATAAACACAAAAACATGACAGTTGATTAAAAAATTTCAGTTATTCTCAGATATAGCATTTGAGTTTTTTTAATCAGTACAACCATAAGTCAGATCAAACGTTCGTTGTACACGGTCATTAAGTTATTATGTGGCAAACAAGCTCCACCAAACATTTTAAGCATTGTGCGAGAATTAATCTGAACACTGAACTTTGATTTCATAGACCAGTGCCACTGAGTTGGCGGATTTTTTCAAAAGATTTGGTAATGTAACAGAAACAAAAGTCATCCTCAACGATGACGGAAGCTCTAAAGGGTGAGTATTTTATGTTTATGCTTAATGGTAAAGTGCTGACTCATTGCTTTCGTTAATTATACCACCCTCTTTTTCCCCAATTGTTTATAGAAGCGCCCAATCTCTAATAGATGCCCTGGGTTTACATATTTCATTTTACATCAATTTATTTCGTGAACCGTAATAATTCGATTAGGCCCCCCTATTGAATAAGCCCCTCCTCTTGAGGGTAATTTTCTTAATAAGTCCCCCTCTCGAATAAGCCCCCCCCCAGTTTTGTCAAAATAGATAATACTCTTTTTAGATAATACTCTTCATTCTTCTTAGATAATACTCAGGGAAGCTGACTTTTGAATAAGCCCCCCTCTTGAATAAGCCCCCCTTTCATAGGTCGAAATTTGAATAAGCCCCCCGAGGCTTAATCGACTTATTACGGTAACTGAAAGCTTTGTTGAAAATTTTGAATATACTCCCCCTCTCCAACTAGCACCCCTCTCCAATTAGCACCCTTCTCCAATTAGTGCCCTCTGAAATAGAGAATTGATTTTATTAATAGACGCCCAGGGTTAATACATTTTTAATTTGCATTGATTTATTAAAGTAAATCAACGGAGTTAAGAGTGGCGAATAGGGACTGGGCATCTAAAAATAAATATGGCTGCTCCTTAAATCAAATTTGACAAATTGAATGAGCGTAATTGTTCATTCAACTACTTTCAAACAACAATCTCCAGCGCCCCGAACTCCCCCTTGAAATCATCAACTTTGTCCTTTGCAGGGGTAAGTGAAACGCAGGTCATATTCCTGTTTGTTGTTGTTATGTTATGTAATACTCATACTGGTAAAATTTGGACAAATTCATTTAATGTATTCATTCATCATTTGTGCTGATATTATTTCATCTTCAGTTACTGATTAGCACATATTGTTAATATCATTAGTCGTGGATTTTACATAGATTTATCAAGGAAAAGTTAATATACCTAAATCATAGTCATTCAAAAAACTCTGGTCTGGAAAGCTCGCAAAGATGAAAGAGCGCCGCATTGCATGTTGCGCTGTTCAATTTTTGTTGTCACGTGACGCATCACCGTGCACACAGATTTTGTAAACATGGCGTGGCAGTGAGGAGAACTTGTTTCAAGCGAAGATTTGGATATTATTTTAGAGCTACTAGAGTCTGAGTTTCTGGACGA
>JAYJMH010055481.1:0-12944 GCA_036873815.1 Phacellophora camtschatica | reverse complement strand
ATGACATCGAAACGTCGCTCATTATTATCGTTAATATTTATAATTAAATGTTACAAAAATAATATTCTTATTCGATAATACAACTGCAGGGAAAATAACCCAACTCGGATCCACAAATCAACTGCTTCACAAAAGGTTTTATGAAACAGTTAGTTTGTTGTGGTACTTACAATCAGAAACGACCCCCCAGCATTGTCATGTAGAATAGGGCATGGGCTCCCAGCAGCAATTCCAATCACATATGCAGCTAATGCCGAATAGACAACTGTCCAGAGAGCCATGTAATTGACTGAACTCAGAGAAATAGCATAATACATGAAAGAAGCAACTGGGTTTGCTATTGCTGACAAAGTTAATGCAAGATGATATGTCTTCTCACCATATGGCAAGCAAGCATATGATAGAATTGAAGGTATCACACCATTGTATAGGGCATTCAAGTATGCTTGCAAGATGAGAATGAAAAGTACCAGTCTCATTGATAATGTTGGTGAATCATTTGTGTCTTCAACTGTTTCAGTGTAAACAGAATCTGAAACAAGAGAACTCTGTGAATCCTTATCAGATTTTGAGGAAAGTTGAAGCTCAAGTAATTCGTTTGGTTCTTGTTCTCGGTCTGAGTGAAATCTTGCACGACCATCAAGAGGCTTTTGTTCATCTTTTGATGTCAATTTTCCTGTTTGTTGCTCCCTCTTAGACTTTACATGTTCCTCCTTTGCTTTTGGAAAGTAATTCAAAAGTATAAAACATATCTCACAGGCAATCATGATACAAAAAAGGAAAAAGAAAAATCCACTGGCTGAAAACAATGGCTTATTAGCAGGAGCAAACAATGAGGGTGCTTTTGTTCCATTTGATGTAGAAGTAAAATTGTTAACAGGCAGCACATTTGAAGAAGCATTTCTATTCACTGATGTTTCCCCCGAAGGGCACTTTATTGAGCTTGCACCAACACCCTGAATTAAAGCAACTACACTTGGCAGAAAACCACTTAAACCTTGGCCAACAAAGAATACAACAATATAGGCAGGCTTGAACTTTGCCATGAAAGGAAGAAAAGTAACTGATGATGTGCACGACATGACTGACAAGAAGAGTATCAAGACGAGAAGAGACGTGCTGTGTTCAGACCCCGCAACAAATGAAGTTTCCCGCCAAGTAAACCCAAGCAATGCACATGCAACAGCTCCCATCACTATGATAATGTGAGTTACAAGCGTCTCTTTAACGACACGAGCTGCATACTTGCTACCAATGGTGTATAAAAGCGGACCTATATTTCCAAGTTGAACAACAACAGTGATATATGAAGGCAAATTCCAGCCTTCAGGAGCATATTGAACCAAAATTGGAAGCTCGACCCATAGGCCATTGATTGCCACCCATGAACCAGTTCCAAAAAAACAAACGATCAATCCAACTAACGGCGAAATGTTCGGCTTCTTGATCTTTCTTCTAAAGTAAGATATTAGACTCATATCTGTGAAATGGCTGGTCAGAAAAATAAACAAATTTTGGTTGACTAAAGCTGGTGTAAATTCGAACATCTGCCGCCCCTCTGTGCTCAATGTGATTCTGGAATCTGGATACTTACCTATCTGACTTACGAGAAGTCTGGTGACGAACATCTTTTGTTTCAAGGGAATATGAACACCAGGACCCGGGGATAGCAGGATCCAAGAATAAACCCTTTTCAGAACGCCACAGGCAAAATACAATTTAAATTCGACTTTGGAAATAAGATAAAATAGGCAATTTTAGGGCAATGCAACATTTTCACTTCAGTGAAGTTATACTACTCTTAGTTCGGAAAATAAGAAAACAGTAAAAATCGTGGAAAACAAAAAGCAAGAAATTTGAAACAAAAATCAAACATTTACTGTATATAACGATGCAATAATTTCATGATCTTCAATACAACTAGATTAATTGCAATTATCATTTCAATTACAAGCCGTGCTTTATCTAACTTTTAACTACAAAGCACAGAACCTTTTTTCTAAAAAATAATTTTGTATTCTGACTAAACACTTTTACACTGAGGCGACCCTACGGCTCCTGTCATTAGCTACAATCTTTTCACATAGGGACAGAACGTTTTCTAAAAAATAATTTTGTATTCTGACTAAACACTTTTACACTGAGGCGACCGTACGGCTCCAGTCACTAGCTACAATCTTTTCAGATAGGGATGGGCTCTACTTCTATCCATGGTCAGTTTTGACCACTGATCCCAGTGTTAACTGGTACTAATTTACCGACCTCGAGAGAATGGACAGCTGAGTTGACTGTGGGTTTTTGAAGTTGGAAATTTCGTCAGCTGCTGTTCCCGAGCTCGTGTTCTCAATAATAATAATAAAAAAACGAGAGTTTGGCTTCGAAACACAGTGCCTTAACCATTTGGTTAACATGTTCACAACCACATCATGTAATGTAAAGGCTACTGGTTTTTCGACTGTTTTCCTTTGCAATATAGCCCTTGCAATATGTGCAATAATGACTTATCTTGTGAACAAAGCAAGACATAGCTAATTAAAGCAAAGAGATTATGGAGATCTCTTTACCAAGACTGTGGTTCCTTTTGATGCTGGCTTCCAAAACCGGTATATTAGTTATTACATAAATACTTGAGTAGCTACACTAACAAAATATTCTAGATTTACGCACATATATCACAATAAAACATGATCACCAAAGGTTTGTCATAAGGACATCATAATAATTGAAACTAATTAAGATCAAGTAAACTCTTGCCATCCTGGAAAAGCTTCAGGGCTCATTGAAAATATTAAGAAATAGTAAATAGTAATTTTCAATCATCTTGGTAATTAGCAATTTCTCAGCAATTAATCAAATCTATTTCCTTTCTCTACCCTCTTCAAAAATTAATTAACTACTTACAATGAATACATTTTTGTTCCGGGGGCAAAAGGTTTAATCGATTTGCTCCCTAAACTTATTCTGTACATGCACCGGAATTGGTGATATTTCTTGAATATTGGTGAACGTTAGCCTCAGTGCATACTCTGAGGAAATATCTCCCTGTATTGTCTGCGCAGCAGAGTCAGCACGGACGGAGGCTAGTGAACAATGGTGAACTTTGAAAAAGCTATGGAGCACTGGAATCAGGTGCAGGTGACAACAAAGCTGGCAGATGTAAAAAATATTCTGCAATATAAATTCTGTTCAAATCCACGTTCAAATAAAAAACAAATATGGCCAAAAACCGCTAAATACTCAATTGTAACATTGATGCATTACGGGCTTTCCGGCTTTAACTTTGACTTACATATAATTGGCCTAACCAAAGCACCTAAGCAAAGATGGTAAATTTGGTATTTTTTGAGTTTTCTCTATACTTGAGCCCCCCCCCCCCCCCTCGTTAATTTAGTGGCACTACATTCCTTGGGAGGAGGGTGTAATTTTATTGCGAACAAGCAACACATTTTATTGCAACATTAACGAGTGAACATTATCACCAAAATTGTGATTGCTAAAGAAGTTTGTGTCAATTTCTATTCCACGCGCAAAGGATCAATGTTAAGTTTAATGTACACTGACAGAACATAAAATTAATCGTATACATATACAACAAGAAACTAAGGGTAATGTAACACGAGTTTTACAGTTTTATAACGCAACTACAATCTAATTAAAAAACTAGCAATCGCAATTTTTTTGTTCATCATTTTCCACAAGTTAAGATACTCTTCATCCCAAGCAGCTCAACTTTAAATAGTTTGGTAACAATAATAATAAATAATAAAAATAATAATGATAATAATGGAACATTAACTGTGTCCAGCAAATGCTCAAATTGTTCGATTCTTGCAGCGTTTCTACAATCTAGCCGTGACCATTGAAATCGCGATTACTCTCTTGGTTTACTCTTAACTAAGGAAATACCTATTTATCTATCATTTGTACAAAGTACGTTTTAAATCGAAGCAAACACAGCCGATGATAAAACTTCGAATCAAACGTGTTATGGTACCGCAATTTATGCTGTTCTTTGGTGCTGGCCATCAAAACCAATATGTTTCACATCAATACTAATGGTCTGCAATTAAGGTTCCGCAATTACTGCAAAAATTCCTTCATTTGTTACGTATGTTTTGGTAATGGCCACGCTTCCGTGTAGCGGATGTCCACTTCTTCCAGCCTTCCCAATTTTTTCTAAAATTCAAATAAAACAAAATTTCAATATTCACTTTATTGTCAATAAATCCTTCTTTAATATAGGTGTTGATATTTGCATTGCAGCTCATTGCCAGCTGTGTTGTCACCTGCACCTGATTTCAGTGCTCCATAGCTTTTTCAGAGTTCACCCTTGTTCACTAGCCTCCCGTCCGTGCTGAACCTGATGCGCAGACACTACATGGAGATATTTCCTCAGAGTATGCACTGAGGCACAAAATAAGCACAACCAATGGAACTAAAGTAAAGTCTGGCTTTCATAAGTCGTAATTCATCATAATTCATCGTAATTCATCGTAATTCATCGTAATTCATCGTAATTCATCGTAATTCATCGTAATTCATCGTAATTCATCGTAACTCATCATAATTCATCGTAATTCATCGGTGACGGTCCAGCAATGGCATTGGCGATGAATTACGATTTACAAAAAGTAGGTGTTTAGAAGCATCGGGATTGCTCGCAGATGAACTTTCAGAAAAAATTGGCTTTCCAGAGCTATACGACAGCAAATAAAACTAAAGGTTTCATAAAGAACTAAAATGAAGTAAAATAAAATAAAGTAAAACAGCTGGATTGGCGATCATAGCCGATAGATTACGATTTAAGAAAACCAGGCTTAATAGACAAAACACAAGAAAACGAGCAATGTTTGACAATGATATCATTGCAAAATTAATTTGTGTCAACATCTATATATAATTTGTACAATTAACAATATTTCTATTAGTTATGTTTTTTAATTATAAATAGCCTTGAAAATTGAAAGTAGAACTTTCGGGCATAAACATACAATTATAAAACATATAACTAGGCTATTTATAATTATAACTAATTGAAAAACTAATAAAACTAATTGAAAAATATTGTTACATAGCCACACGTCAATACGATGGTTATAACAATATTTCTAGTTGATCATTTCATTATTTTTACTACAAAGTTTTAGCTTACCTTAAGACTTTCATATGCTATAGCAGAAAGACTTGTGCTGTTCAAATTCAAAAACTTCAAATTAGGCAAGAAGCCAAGAGATAATATCCCAGCATCCGTGACTGGTGTCTCGCATAGATTCAGACGTTCTAGCGACGTCAAGCGCTCTGATAGTAGATGCAGTCCATGATCATCAAACTGAAATGTCGATTAGAAAATTATGTAAAAAATATTCGTGCCAAAAAACAATATCGGAAATAACATGATATAAAACAGTCTTGCTGTTGAGTTAGGCCCTTTCCATCTTAATACGTATTTAACTGTGAAAATATTGTCATCGTCTTCGTATTGAAAGTCAATGTCATGAAAACAATGACACACAAAGAACGCCTATACAGCTTAGTTTTTAACAGATACCAGACCATACGGGAAAGAAGGACACAAATCATCTCCAGAAAAATGACAAATTGTACAATTGTAAATGTATATTTTAAGAAAGAAGGCATGAAAAATAATCCGACCGTGCGACCATTGGGCGCAGGAATTTTTTTCAAAAAGTGATCTTGCAGGAAATTTTGTAGAATTTTGTCCAAAGTTACGTCGTTTATATGTCAAATTGCTAATATCTTGCAGGAAATTTGTTTGGACGCAAGTACCAAATAACAATTTCTAGCCATGGTCAGGTCATGTCTATTATCTAGAGATAATCCGTATCCTCGTCTCTGATATGATCTAACACCGACTGAACTTGTGGTTCGTGGTGAATTTAAGTGCTGTTACTGGAAATCTCGTTGCATTTTAAACGGTCCAAGATAATTAAGTTTTTGCTTTTCCTGGATAGTATAAAATGTATTTTGTATATCATATATGTCATAAAGACATTTTGAATTAAAATGTGAATTGAAATTGAATTGAAAAAGCATATTTCACTGCTTCAAAAAATTCAATACAAAAACTCGTATAATACACACCTGGGTAGACCAAAGATTCAAATCTTTTAATGCAGGAAGTTCTATAAGATGCTCAGCACAGGCACCTGTCACACGAGTAAACGCCAGATTAAGGCTTTCCAAGTTACCAAAATTCATTGATTCTAAAACACTTGCCAGGTCTTCATCCTGAAAGTAGAAAAACAATAACAATGTTATTTCATAGCGATACGATTACATATGCATGCAAACTCTTTCGTATTAATAATAGTAGTTTTAAAAATTTGAAATATGTACAATTGAATAATTTTTTTGACAGCGTCTTGAGCTTTGCTCTTCGTCAGGTGCTTGTCAGGGGCGAGGCTTGGCTCGGATGAATGGGGGGGGGGAGTGCAAAAAGTTCCTTCAGGGAGAGGTTTAGCCAACTGGGCTGCAAAAACAGTAACACACTGACCCCCCTGCCCCCATTAGGTCCGCCCCCGGTGTTTATTATTGATATACCACACACAACAACAATTTGATTAAAACTCTTTTATAAATTGCATATGTACAGGTAAACCAGAATACGTACCGGGGGTGTCCCAAAAAACCTGTTACAAAGTTAAATGATCCTAGGGGGGTGTCCCAAAAAACCTGTTACAAAGTTAAATGATCCTAGGGGGGTGTCCCAAAAAACCTGTTACAAAAATAAATGATCCTAACAATGAGTCAGTTTGGGATATCAATCTAAATATAATCCATAATACTATTCAATAGTCGAGTTAAACTGTTTTTCCCATGGCCTTGAACTTGTTGTAATGTTTAGACCCAAACAAACATTTTTCATTAATGGTTTTACCCAACACAGAAAAGCAGTAAATTTTTTTATATAAGATTTTTATCTATTGTATATACAATGTATGTATTCAAACCAAAAGTCAGTAAATGCATGTATGTATTCATACTAAGAGCATACTAAAAGTCAGTAAATATATTTTTTAAAAACTTACAGTAGATTTTGTTGGCAATGTAAGTTGACTTGGTCCATCCTGCATTAGCTAAAAAAAGAGAATATAAAAAACGTAAAATTGTCTTGCTAAATCTCTGCTAATTTTCACGTTAGACAAATTGTAAACAAATATATTTCATTGTACAATCTTTAACAGTAACCAGTTTAAAAATTCAAACAAAAACTACTCAATTACTCCCGCCGTTCCCATCGCTGGTAGATTTTCCAGCGATCGCATTGACGGAAGTCGATGAAATAGAAACAAATCGATGAAATAGAAACCAACCTTTAATGCCAGTGTCATCAATACAAAAAAGAAGACAAAACCAGAAAGATAACAGACTATATGCAGAGTTTAATGCCAGTGTCATCAATACAAAAAAGAAGATAAAACCAGAAAGATAACAGACTATATGCAGAGTTAAATGCCAGTGTCATCAATACGAAAAAGAAGATATAACCAGAAAGATAACAGACTATATGCAGAGTTAAATGCCAGTGTCATCAATACAAAAAAGAAGATAAAACCAGCAAGATAACAGACTATATGCAGAGTCTAAAACACAAACAATAACCAAATACTTCCACCGTATAAGTCACATATTTAAAAAATAATATTCATTATCATTACTTGAGTCTTATGTTGTAACTCGTGTATTATGGCGCATTCATGACACTCCATGTAGTATCGTTTTTGTTAATTGTAAATACAATTTTTCAGGATATGAAGATGCATGAAAGATGCTTGGAAGAAATTTTAATAAAATTCATAGAATGTACTATTTGAACAGATATAATTTGTTGATTATTTTTTGTTGTTGACTAACCATCTCTTTGAACTTGGTCTTCTTATTGCAAAGTTTTTGGTAACTTTTCGCTCCATGTTCTGTTGTATTTAACGCTGTTATTATTTGTTGTTTTCTGTCCTCATCTTCGATCAAGTCAAATTCAAGGAATAAAATCAAGGCCTAAAATAAAAAACAAAATACTAATTAACATTTAAATTGCTTGTTACAATTTAAGCTTAATGCAAATATGTTGCTTACTGCAAACAAATACAGTTGCTTACTGCAAATATGATAGAATTGCGTACTGCAATAATAAGCTGCCATTTCTTTCCTGGAAAAGCCAAATGGCCAAGTGAAAACAGTAAGAAAATAGTGAACTATCAAAAAGTCAACATATAGTAAGGAAACGCATTTAAGAAGCAACTGATAAGAAACTTCCAGGCACATTTTCTCAATAAAAAACAATATGAAAACAATAGAAAATATTTGTAAGCTATAGGGCTCAATCTTAAAAATAAGTTTCTTATATGCGAAGCCTTACTGTATATATACACAGTAAACAAGTTTAGCAATAAACCCCTCGCCAAAGGGTTACCTTCATGCAGATCGTGTCGCCCTTGCTTGTAATTATAGCTAATGAGATCAGCCTTAACATAGGACACAATAGAGCAGTTACTAAAAGTGCCAGCTCACGAACCCGGAGGTACCGAGTTCGAATCCTGGTGGTGGACCCTTCAGCAAGGTGCTTTATCTAAAACTGACTCAGGTGGTAAACATGAGTAGAACAGTTATTTACCCTGATCGAAATGCCTCAGGTGTTAAAAATGAGTAGAACAGTTATTTACAATGTTCGAAAAACAACCAGGAGGCAGTGGTATTTCCGGATACTAGACTGGTCCCCGAGAGGCACTGTTAATCCTTGGTAGGAATAGACCACCTCATAAAATGTGAAATATCTCAGTAGAAACTAGGTGACTCCAGCACCCAGGGCCTAGAGGGAAATGAGCTCCCGACCCAATGGCAATTAACTGCTGGTCTCTTCAAGGGCGTGGGTTTGGTTAGTGTTGTTAAACTAATAAAATGGTTACCTTTATACAGCTCTTGTCGCCCCTGATTGCCATTAAAGCAAATGCATTACGCATAGATTGCCTGAGGCCCACCAGTGTTCGTTTTCGTTGGCCACAACAACTCATAAACTGCTCAATCTGAAAAATTAAAAACAACTATTCATGCCAATCTAAAGTAAGCAGACAAATATTTGCTATAAAAATCCAGCAAATAATATATAGTCTACTGTACCTCTTAGACAAATCCAAAAAAGTGAGTGATACCTACACAACTTCTTCTAGAATTGTTATATCATTAATTCATTTCATTCATTCAGCCGATGCCCTTACCAGAACATCTATCATTCAAATATTATTAAAATATTACAATAACTTACAATTTCAGAAAATAATACAGCGTTGTCTTGACAACAAACTCCATCCGGAGCAAAATAGCTTATCCATCCCAGTCTCCCTTCTCTGAATGGAAAAATGTTTTGATGAACCTGTAAAGAATTATGTAATTAAAATCTGTTTCCATATTCATTAAAAGCTTTTATTCTAAAATATTCATCGGTCGGATTTCGAATAAGCTCCATCGATCGAATTATTGTGTTAAATAAATAATTAAAATCTATTTGAACATTCATTAAAAGCTTCGGTCAAATCCAATAAATTTAAATTCTAAAATGTATACAATTAGGAATACTTAACTAATAAAAATAATTAAAATTACCTCGCATCTTTCGTCTTTTGCAAAAACTTTAATAATTTCACCAAAATCGCTAAAAGATAACAAAAAGCAAGGTCAACAAAAACATCAACGAAAGCATATTGAAAATTCATCAATCCGAGCTGTCATTCGAGGTTGGACAAACAGACAAAAGAACTTGAAAATAGGTCAGACAAGAGAAAAAACAAAAGGATTTCACACCTTGGAAAGATCAATTAAAGTCAAGTAAAGTTACAAAAAATAGAACAAACTATGATCAAATAACTCACTTTGCAAATTCTTTCTTTTCCAGTGCTCTAAAAAAAGAAAAACTAAATAAGTGGCTGTGTGTATATGGTGTGGCCTAAAAGATGTCCCCACAACTGCTGTTGAGAAGCTTTACTTTTGATAGTTCTGTTTTCCTTGTCAACCCAATGAATACAGAGTTATACTCGATGAAACAAAGAATTTTTGCTTTTGGAATCTGCTGAAAATACTACAATATGGCTTTGAGAAAGACATTGGTTTTCCTTCAGTATATTACTTCAGTATATTATTCCCTCAGGGATTACTTGATTCATATTGGCAAACAATGTATCAAACCTTTAGTTGAAGCACCTAACATTAACGTCAATAAGAAACAGTCTTTCTAACTTTAGCCTATTGTTTAAAAATCAATGAAGCATTGTTTAAAAACAATGAAGCATTGCTTTTTCTATTGTTATCTCAAAACTAGTGTATCTAAATTTCTAAGAAGTGCGTTTCTTGTGGTTACCTACTGAAACAAAAATCATTAAAACTAAAACTCTTCGATAACAGCTTTGCAAACGCGACAAAATTTATTTAGGCCACCCGTGTGTGTAATCTAATAAAATTAGTACCCAAAGTAATGCAATTTTCAAGAAACATAAATTTAAAATTGTATCCTTCGGCCCACAAAACAAAACAAAACATAAATATTTTGACACATACTACTGTGCAAAGTGCTGGAGCTTCTGCAAAAAATCATAAAAAACGTGATAAAATAACAAAAATCTCACTGTTTTGGAAATGGTACTGCTTGTAAAAGAGTAGAAAACAACGGGAGCCAATCATGATATTTGGATCTAAAAAAATTAATTTATAATTATTATCACATAAGTTTCACACAAAATGTCATATCGATTTTATAATGATGTACATACATTGAAGAAAACTGTTTAAAATAGTGACTGTCGTTTTGGGCTGTGCCCTGTGCTGAATATGAAAACTAGATTACTGTACATACAAGAAAATAGATAATACATAGCCCCGTTTACACTGCAAAATGTTTGGCATAGCACGGATAAAACTGATGGTCGTGCCGAATTTCATCCGTGCCGAATTTCATCCGTGCTGGGCACATTGGCGAGGTAGTCGCAGCACAGGTAAAATTGACTTCTCGGCTCGGATAACACTCGTGGTATAAAAACTATGCAGAATCAATTTTTTAAAACTAAACATTGAACTGGTTGCCCTATTTGTTTACAGATCATATATATTTTCCAGTCTGTAATCTTGCTTTCATACTCGGCAAAGGGCACAGCCCGAAACATCCTGAAATATCTTATAAGGTTTTTCTTGAAGGTATGTACTATCAATGTGTTTTATAACGCTTCCTTTTTGTCATAGAAATTTTAATATAAACCAAATTGTTAAAACTAAAACAACACTAATAATATTTCAATAAGTCACTTACAGCTCTTTTAAAAGCAGTTGAAAGCAGGCCAATAACTTTGGCTCATCTTCTGCCTTCCTGCAAAAATAATTCATGTAAAAACATTTAATGTTCATAAAATCTTTTATAAAAATTATACAATTAAAAACTTTCACATTCGTTATGGAGGAAGCGATCAGGCTTTGCATTGTCTATATTACAGAAAAGAGTTTTAGTTCACCCGGGCAGACGAGTATCCTTAGCAGAGCAATTATAAGGAGAAAAGTTGACTTGGCGGCTAGGGTAACCCTATACAGATCAGCTATGATATACATATACCTATCAGCTATACCTCTCATCCATACCCTATACCTATCAGCTATACCTCTCATCTATACCCTATACCTATCAGCTATACCTTTCATCTATACCCTATACCTTTCAGCTATACCTCTTATCTATACCCTATACCTATCAGCTATACCTCTCATCTATACCCTATACCTTTCAGCTATACCTCTCATCTATACCCTATACCTTTCAGCTAGTGCTAGGGTTAACCTAGTATGCTTGGGTAACACGATGAAAAGAATTACAAGAAATGACCGAAGGTTAAGAAGGCAACCCTAGTGGTAGGCCAAAGGGTAACCCTACCTCCTTGCAAACAAGCCCTTAAAGAGAAACATGTTAGATGCTGGAGGAATATTTACTTCGCAATTTACTCTTTCTTAAAGGAAAATAAAAACTTCTTCTTTACAATCCTTCTTACAGGCAAATGAAGCAAACAACTCACGTTTGCGTCTTTTCATCATACACTGAATGAAATACTGCAAGAGAGACAGTCACTAAGTTGGGAAGCACTCTTGGATGGGGGCACGTTGAGCTTGAAGTATGAACACTGAATAAAAATGATAAAAACAATAAAAATAATTATAAATGCACCAAAACAAAATATTTACAAATAATTAATGAATGTCTAGCCTGCATACAGACTCAACCTGTCAAGTCATGTTAAAATGGACGCAGACTATGAATTGATTATGGTGTCTTCGGAGTCGTTTTCTGCATTGAAGATAAGATTAATAAGATTATTTCATTAAATAGGTTATTTTATCTCATTGTTTTTTTCTCATTTAAAATAAAAATAGAAGTAGAAAGGTTTTTTTAAAAAAAAGAGTTGTGCCCTTTTAAAATTTAATAAAAATGCAATTGCTTCTTTGGAAAGTATTTGAAGTGTTTTTATTTTTTGCCAAACATGGCCAGTGATTCTTTTAGAAAACCTTGAAGAGTTTCTTTTGTTTTTGTCAAACATGATCAAAAGCGCTTTATTTAGCGGATTTGAAAGCACTTTTGGTGGCAGATGTTGCTTTACCGCACTAAAGCAAAACAATAATGCCTATGCACCTTGGACGGGTTAGACCCCCCTCCCCCTAACATTTAATAATTTAACACACAAACACTATTGATTGTCGAAAAAGAAAAAGAAAAGACTTGAGAAAGAAAGCCACGACGAAGAACACATGGGCTGGTCTAATAACAGGGTCACACAGCTTGAGAGTCATGCTTAAGAACATTGGGCACTTGGTTGGAAAGGATTCGTCATGGTCTGCTCGGATGAGGCTCCGGTTGTCTGTTAAGGAGGTGATAGAGTGAAGGGGTTAGTGTTCAGAAGATC
>JAYJMH010055459.1:0-12947 GCA_036873815.1 Phacellophora camtschatica | reverse complement strand
AAAGTAGGCTTGGTTGCTATACATCCAAGTAAAACTTTGTTTTCTGTGTTCCACGTTTTTGAAAGTCCAACCACCTATGGGAATAGGGAGTTTATATTTCGAAAGGATTGACGGAGAAACGATTCAACTTCCCTCTTGTGAATTGCTGCACGGAATGTTTCCATTAAATGTAAACTCCCTATTCCCACAGGTGTCTCTATTTTAAGAAATGAAAGAAAATCGATAGTTTTGGCATGCCTTAATGGAATTCATCATTATTCAACATGCAATTCGGCAACTACAAAGAAGGTTGGCTGAATTGTTTGCTGATCAAAACTCCTCGACTGTAATTGTAAAGTCAAAAAAAAAATGAAGCCGAATCGCATGCTGATCAAAACTACAGTCCAAAAATATGGTGGCGAAAATCAAAGTTCTTCTTTTATTTAAATCAAGGTATTATGTTTTCGGAAATGTATATAAAACTTCTACAATTTTAAATTTGGTTACAAACAAAATGAGAAAACGACCAGCATTACAGTGATGCTGCAATTTGCCAAAAATGCTGCAAAAATGGCAATTAAATATGCAGCTGATATTTCTAACATGCGGCCGCATAATTCATCGTGATTTTTGCCGTGAATTTCAATTTAATGAAAAGATTCTTGACGATTCCACAAAACTTTGAGACGAAGCTTGTTCTTGTTTTTTATCTTTGCCTGCCTAAACATAATTGGGCAACATTTTGAAGAAATTCTCCCGTTTGGAAGTTTTTCCTCTCATATCTCAAATATAAAGTCAATTCCTCTTTGCTTCGTCTATTAAATTTAAAGTTTACACCAAGGCTTTCATAAGTTTAGAGAATTTATTCGCAATTGAAGTTTTTCATGTCCAGAGAAAGCAATACTTTTCTTTCAACCGTCAGCACAAGCAGTGAAGATGTTCTTGAACCGTTGTTGAGCGAATTCTTGTTTTAACCCGTTTTAAGGTTTATGGCCATTGCTTCTGTCGCTAAACGAGGAGCAATTAAATTTGCGAAAGGTTCTTGCAAAGCTGAACAACTCATCAGCTCATCGGCAGTAAGAATCCATCTGATACACAGAGTGCTTTGATATCAGCTTGAAGATCTTGTGCTACCTTGTATTTCTTTAGTAACTCTGAAAAACGGCTTGGTGCAAAGAATGCAAATAATTTGAGCAATGACCCATTTTTCTCAAAGCGATTCTTCATAGATGCTGAAACTGTATCAACTAACTGTATCACATTTCCACTGAACCTCGGGCGTATTTTTTGCTCTCCATCCATCATTCGCTGGTAGCGAATTCTTGTTCCTTTCTACAAAATCTTTGCAAGACTTTGGATTGCGCTGTCAACCATGTTAATGTCTTTTCCAAAATCAACCACTACACTCTGCAAATATCGACTGAGAGGGCCTGTTACAGGGAAGATATCTCGAAAAAGGCAGGCTGTTGCAACTATTTTTTTTGTCTGTATTGTTATCATTCTAGCGCCCCCTCTTTGACGCTCACTGAGGGCATGGCCCTCCTGCCACCACGCCACTGGTGCTCAGTCAAGGTGGACATTAACTCTGATTCCCTAAGCTCAATTTAATATATGGCCCTATATTTTCAATAAAAAATTCCCACTTTCACCTGAAGAATGTTAATGAAACCATAGTGATTAACGTAACCAAACATAGAAATCAGATGCTTGTGACATTCTCCAATTAGTGAAGGACTAAAGGAAATTTTTAAATAGACTGCGTTTTTTGCTATCAACGTATTTTAATCCGGCCAAAGTAATTGCAACACGCGAGCAATAAATTTTAACTGGATATATTTTCATATGCGAAGTATACATAAAACTTAAAATTTAAAACATAAATGTGCATAAGCGAAAATGAACCTGATAAATCACGCAAAAATATCGAGGAATAATCGCGAAACGAAAGCGGTTCTCGTTGACTTCTCATTGTAATCATTTATTTTTTACATATTCAATCTAAAAATTTACATACAAACAAAGTAGAACGATACCACAGAGCGATACATATTGAGACATGTCAAGTATGTGTCCTAACATAAAACGAAGAACAATAACATTACACGTTTGCAACTATGCATACAACACACAATTTAAACAAAAACTGACAAAAAGAAATGTTACAAAACTATGCCAGATGCAGGAGGAAAGAAAATTAGTGGATTACTGAAAACGTTCGGAAATATGTATGAAATTTAATGTAGCCTTTGGGATATTTGTGTTTGAAGTGAATGGACATATAATGCAATTTCAATACGTTTACCATTGGAAAGATTTATTAAGCCGTGATGTCTTAACATATCATTTATATTGCTGAAAAGACTGTCTCTGAACATCATAAGCATGGTAGAGCAAAAAATGGTGTTCCGTATCCTCGATACATCATTTGTTGGGCATAACATATTTATAGTATCTCTGAAATTGTTTCTTAATTTATGAAGGTTCAGCATATTCAATCCAACAAGAAGTTGGTTCCGAATAGCTAAACCATTTTGGTCATGGATGCCATAAATTAGCTTTGGAGGAGGGCAGATATTTGATAATAATTAATTTTTGAAGATGCTCACAGAAGAGGAAGGTCAAATTTCAGGATCAGGTTTATCGCACTCAGCCAAGCAATGAGAACAAAAACTCGTTTTAAAACTCTCCGTTCTTGCATTTGCTTGCCCAATGGAACTAAGTCCGCTTAGTCTGTAAGTCGGCTCGCGCACAGTTGGTATAGGAAGTCTTGTATAGTCAGGCGTCAGATTGTGGATCATCTTATAGAATAGAACAAGGCGCCTAGCCCATCTACGTGAATCTGAGGATTCCCACCCAAGCTCTATGTAGAGCTTTTCACGGAGGTATCTCTCCAGGCACCAGTAACTGCAAGTGCAGCAGAGTATTGGACTGATTCTAACTTTTCCATTTTCTCTGATAGGGTATAACCATAACTTAAATCAGATATAATTTCCGGACATGATATCACTATAGTCAAGATGCGGTCGGATATAAAGTTTATAAATAACATTCAGCGTTCGCCTTGGCATACATTTAGAAAGAAATCTTGTCATTCCTATACCTTTTCTTGATTTGGTGATAGCTAGATCCACGTGGCTAGGGAAAGAAAGATTGGAGTCTAGAATGGCGTTTTAATGAAAGTTACTTCGGTAGCTTGTTTTGTGGGATCAGGGTTAAAAGACATTTTCCACTGACGTGCCCAAGAATATTGATAATATTTAAGTCGTGATTAAAATCATTAGCAGCAATTTGTGGGTCGTGCACAACAGTAAAAATCAATGTGTCATCAGTAAAAAGTTAAACACTGCATTTTAAGTTATTAGTAAGATCGTTAATGTAAACTAGAAAGAAGAGAAGACCATGAATGGACCCCTGGGGAACTCCAGCTAGAAGAGATCTCCATTTAAAAGATTTGCTGTTCAAAAGTGTACGTCGTTGACGGTTGGAAAGAAAACTTTGTATTAATGAGAGAAGATTGCCAGGAACACCACATGGATATATCGAGACGGACATCACAGACATCTAGAGAGGGATTACAGCCAAGAGCAGAACAGATAGAATGAACAATATAAAATAGTTGGTTAATGGTAGAATCACCTGGACGGAACCCCGACTGGTTTTCATTCAACATACTGTTGCTATTAAGGTGTTGGTAAAGATTATCAAATATTAGTTTCTCCAAGATTTTCCCGAAAATAGGAAGAAGTGATTTTGGACGATAGTTTCTGTTCAGATTTTTACTGTTATTTTTGTGAATGGGGATGACATTGGCGTTTTTCCACATTGTGGGAAACAAGCCTTGTTCTAAGCAGGTCCTAAAAATCAATTTGATTGGAAGAAGTAAGGAATCGTCGCAGATTTTGATCATTCGCACTGAGATATCATCCCAATCGTGCGCCTTGTTTGGGTATAAACATCGAATGATGTTAAGTATCTTTTCATCAGAGATTTCAAAATCTGCGAGCAAGGGAGCATCGATCCGCACACCACACGGGATCGTGCTGCCAGTATCCAAGGTTGAACACTGCTGGATAAAGTAATCATTAAAAAGTTCTGCCTTTTCCGTGAAATCCAACGCAAAGATATCGTTTTCAAGTAAGGGCGGGGTGATGGGCGTTGTGTATTTTTTAAAACTTTATTGATCAACTACCATAATTTTATTCCTAGTTTCTGGATTAGACAATGTTTGACTAATTTTGACGAAGTATTCATGTTTTGCATCAACGATTAATTTTTTGCTTTGGGATATCATCTTGTTGAAGCTCTCAAGGTGAATTTTGGGTCGGCCATTTCTTATAAAGATCTTGTATACTTTATTCTTTTTGCGTATTCAATTATTAATTGGCTGTGTAATCCAAGGTGCTGGCAAGGCCTTACAGCTGCGAATTTATTGGTTATAAAGTTAGAAAGAATATTAAGCAAAACTTTATCTAGTATATCGACCAGTAGTTCGGGACAATATGCTTCGCCAATACTTCCTTTCCAATCATACATTTGGATACTTTTTTACTTGAAAAATCGTCCAACTGGTCGTAAAGCCAAATTTTGCGTTTATGAGAGGAAAGGGATAGATTCTTTATACTTAATTTACCATAGATAATTTGATGATGGCCTTGATCATGCAACGAGGAATGGACACCAGAATCAATGAAATATTTGGTTGATTTAATAATGATTAAAAATAGTTTACCTTCGTCGTTTTTAATATCATTCTCCCACCACTGGGAAGTGCGATAATTTAAATCACCAGCAATAATAATACAATAAGGATTCTCGTCAGCTCAAAATTGTTTATGAAACTATGAAATTCTTCTCTATTTTGGCTCGGACTCCTGTAAAAGATCATGCAAAAGTCTTTCTGTTTAGCTTTATCTCACAGAAAATGCACTCGGGAAGGGCAACAAGGTCGAACCGTGGTTTGGAAGGACACTCATCGTTAATATACATACCAAGTCCGATCTCCTGGTCCCGGGTTTACCTCAATGTCACCAACTAATAAGTTTTTTTTTATAGATTACCCATTGATAATGAAGCATTCAACATGTTGAGTTTAATATGTGAACGCAATTGGAACAAAAGATAATGCATTGCAAAGTCTTATGCGTTTGGGCATTGAGAAGGAAAAGGAGAACTGTTATATTTGGTTTAAGGCCGAGATTATTGTTTTCTTGACTAAGGAGTAAAATTGGACAAATAAATGGATGAATTGATGATTAGGAAAAAACGTATAATTTGCCATGAGCTGCAGAATCATCGTAAGGGACAATAACGGTATTGAGACTAATATTGGGAGGCAATCATATGTAACTATTATTTGGGCGTCCCAATTCCCATATTTTGATAGGCGCTCAGGCGAAAACGCGGACTGTTGTTTTCATCTTGCAACTACATTTCGGGTATGATATATCGAGTAAATTACTCGTGTCTTTTTCTTCTCAGATTTTTTAGGCCTACCTATGCTGCTAAACCCAGGCCTTATTTCTGGATGAAATTGAGAGTCAAGTTGTTCTTTGCAATTTGTAAATACTCTGCAAATAGTAGGGTAACACAAACCTTATTGATAGGCCTACCAAGAAGAGCAAGCTTTGGGACCAGTTACCCAACGTCACTAATTGCTTCACGTTGTCTTTGTTGTTGTTTCCAGAATCAGATCAAATTCAGCACGAGCAGTCTTCTTCTTCAGAATAAAATGACTCAAAGTCAACAGATTGACCTCAAAACCTTTACTGACAGAGCCGATAAGGCGGTAAGGGTCTTTGGTTGTCTTAGACATTTATTAAGCAATGATTGTTTTAGCACAATAATGAAAACTTTGCATTCTGGGCACCAGAAATATTTGTTCTGACCTTTAGCTACATAAAATGCACCCTGGATATTACTTTTTGATATTCTTTTCTTCTAAAACAAGCTTTATCAATTGTTTCAGTTTCTTTACGAGTTGTTTAAACACAAAGGTTTTGCAGGTAGTATTTCGTTCATTCATTCATTTAATCTCATTTATATATGATATCCATTCTGTTTGCAAAAATTTTTTACAAAATTAAGCTAATCGTAGAATTTAATACATAATACTGTTCTTCCATGGAGCCGTGATTGGTTCAGCCTGCATGCAGAATCAACTGACAGTTCTTTTCAGAATAATTTATTTGAATGAAGCATTTTAGGTTCCTCCTCCAGTAGACAGTAGAGCCTGTGAAGTTAGATGTGAAGTGTAGAAAATGAACAATTAAAGCATATTTTATTTGCAGCAGAAAGTTATTTGGCAGCTTAAAATGGCAGAGATGACAATAAACTTTTGAAGCCAAACCTTGTGCATGTTTGCTTGCAGAGTTGAGAACATTGAATTTTATCACCAATTTAGGGAGGGAAAAACAAGGACTAACAGTGGCATTATTGAACACAGTCAAAAATAGCTTTACACACTTTGTGGCCAGTTTAAAGAAAAAGAGAAAATATCTTAACTTTTTCCAATATTCTCTTTTTTTTATGAAAATTTCATGTATTAGGGCAAGGGATATATATCCTGCTTTTTTCTACTATACTATGTAGCATATTGAACAAAGAAGATCCCCAACCCCCTATGATGAGAAATGGTACAAAATAAGGTCAATTCTGAACAACTATGCTTTTAACAGTTAAATGAGGATAATATCATAGTTTCAGCCGCTAAATTAAGTTCTTACTTATGGTACAAAGTTATAAAATAAACAATTTTTTTATGCTCTGATAAGGAGAAAATACAAGGTTAACCTGCTTTTCTAATGAGCCAAACAATGTAAATTTCAAAAAGTTGTGTAGTCTTATAATATATATGCAATGTATATTAAATACACAATAGTAAGTTAAACTGGAAAAAAACACATTTTTAGGAACAAAATGTTAATTTGGGAAAATATATTGGTTATAAACCGCTATATTGGTTATAAACCGCTATTGGTTATATTTTTAAGCAGTTCATTAATGTCACTATTTTCTAAATAATTTATATTTTAGAATCTAGGTATTAAACTGTCACAAGTCTCATTCGAATTTGAATATGCAGTCATTATATTTCAAATAATAGGCTCCAATGTTTAATTAAACCATATGCTTACATAAAGATCATCCCTATAAGCATAGATGAGGGAGTGGTGTTTAGGGCATGGTCAAAACAATAAGTGGGTGTGGTCAAAGTGCCCTTCAAATTCTGTGCCCCCTCATTTTTCAAATGCTTCCTACGTCTCTGCACATAAGCAGACATGAATTGGCCAGGATATTCTTTACACTATTCACTGCAGGACATTGAAAGTCAACTGCTATATTTTCTATATTGCTTTTTACTACAATTTAACCTTATAAAATCCCACTTAAACATGTTTCACATAAATTATGTTTAACTTTTAGTTTCTGATGTATGGAAATGCATTACTGGCATATCTTAAAGATCATCTAATTAGCACCTGTTACAGTTCCCAGTCAGCCCAAAGTCAGCTATGTCTGTTAACCTGAAAAACTCCCAACTTTGTTCTTTTTCATTAAAAAGTTTAACCTTTTCTTAACCTAAATCTAGTTAAACCACAACCAATTTAACCTTGACAATTCCCAAAAAAGTTAACCTGAAGTAGAGTACCTCAAAATGCCACGAAAAGGGCCTTAATTTTTGACTATGTTTGAACCCTTTGCAGATCAGAAAAAAATGTTTGATGACAGCTGTCTAATTTCATGAACAACATATGATTAATAAAGCAAATAACAGGTCCTGGTAAAAGAAGTAGTGTACCAATCAAAGACAAGAATTCTAAGGTATTAATTACTGGAGAATAGATTGCAGATATATTGGTTGAACATTTTTCTGAAGTGCTAAATCAGCCGGATATTGATTTCAGCATAATAACATAGTTGAACAATTGTATAGAACTGGAAATCGAGTCTTATTACATGATATTTCATTTGAAGAAGAAAAGAGAGCATCATTGTAATTGAAAGGACAAGGGCATATTTTGTTTTCGACCAATCAGATCATTTGTTTACATATTGGCTTTCGACCAATTAAATTGCTTGGATTTGCCTTGCAAGTTGGCTGTGAAAGCTGTTGGGAAAGTTAACAAAATGACACCCATCACGTTGTCCCTCATTTGCAAGAAAATTTTTGATTTTTTGCAAGTTATATTTTTCCCCCGTAAAATAGGAAATTTTCTAAATTTTTACCGTCTTGTTCGGTTTTTGATATTCCACTCAAGTGTGGAAAAATATTTTTAAATATTGGTATAAAAACCTCTGCCCTAGGACCTTCAACACAGGTTGAGGACCAAACTTATTGTTAAATCGTCTTGGCTCTGAGTGAAATTTTTCAGCACTTGAAGGAAAATCCAACATAACTACACTTTAGTGAGTCAATGAACAAAATTTGCATGAAAGAGTAACAACAGACAGACAGAGCAGGGCAGGGGCTTTGCCAATTTTGTTGTTGGTTTCGAAATGTTTTTAATTTCATTGGTGTTCTATTACCAAAGAAGGCAACAGGCAGTATTGAAATCAAGATCATAATACAAGCTAATTCAGCCTTCTCCAGATAACGAGAAGCGCTAAAAAAATAATAACTTGACATTAAAGTTGAGGCTACTGTACATTTATATCACATTTTGGAAATGTCAATACTCTTTCATGGCAGTGATTCCTGGAATATTAAAGTAGAAAATATAATAAAGTCAAAAGAAGTAAAATTCCTTTCATATGAAATGTCTCAGAAGAATGTTAAAGACCTTTCATATGAAATGTCTTTTTGAAAGATCGGGTTAGCAGTGAGGAAGTTAGAAGACATACTGGTCAATGTGACTGTACTGATGAGAGAAACAGTTACAACTAATGGGAGATATAGCAAGAATGGACGACAGCAGGTTTGCAAAACTAGCTATAGGATGGATACCTGAAAGTACCAAGAGAGCAAGAAGAAGGTCTAAAGAAAGACAATGGCGAGAGTACTTTAGTTAAATTCATGGACAAATTGTCCCAAAAAGATGAGCTCTTAAAAAGATGAGTAAACCTCCGATTATAAGCCCTGAGCCTACATTAATTGGTAAGCATATTTTGATGGGCTGATACAAGGGGGAGGCTTATATACAGGGGTATTATATAAAGACGAGGTCTTGCGTCTGATAATTTTATGATAAAACGGAAAGATACACATCATATTGTAATAATAATTACAAATACAAATACATGTAGAAAAAGAACAAGAAATATATAAAATCTGAAAATCATGGAAAATCAGTATTTGCATATTGATAAGCTTATAAAATGGGGGCTTATGTATTGGGTGACCAGAGCGTTTTTGAATTGATCGGTTTATATCAGGGGGCGTGTAATCGGAGGTTTATGGCGGATCGTGTAATATTTTTGATACATACGAGCTTTCTCAAGATTGCAACATAGATAATTGTATTATAGACTTCAAAAGGCTGTAAAACGAAATACGGAATCGCTCCACTGAGCATTTGCAAAATGTTTTAGCTTTTAAATTATTAGATGAAACCATGTTGGAACACACAAATGGACACTAGGTTTTTAGAGAAGTTAATTATTATAAGAGGGAGCCTATTTACAAATGAAAACAGCTCTGAAGAAATTGTTGGTGAACAATCTACGTCTACGGAAAGTTGTGCAAAATTTGAGGGCATACAAGAAGAAGCAACTTACATGACAACTTATGAAGAGAGCAATGCAGCATTTCATCGGCGATGAGAACGATATCAGCGAAGTAGTGGGAGGCAAGTATATACATGGGGCTTCAATTGGAAACAGAGTAGATTTTCAAATTTCAATGATATTGTTGTCATTGACCTCATGGAATGAATGAGAAATAAATCTTATATGCACGCAGACTAGCTGCACGTCTTACCTTTCATGATAAGCAGCATGCCAATATAATTGACAAGATCACCATGTTGTGAGTAGTATCTGGTTTTGAAATACCTTGAAATACCTTGCAAATTTCTAGCAGATAATGAAGGTAAATTGAATGAAATGAAGGTAAATTGAAAAAAATTACCGTGACATGTGTGAAAACTCAAACATTCAAGCACAATACGCAACCGCATACAGCCCCTGAAAGGAACCATGCTATCGTTGATTATTCTCTGAAGAAAATAATGGAAGGCAACCCAACATTGAAGTTGGAAACAACTCAATTGGGAAAATATAGAAACATGCAGAACATTGTTTAGACTTCAATTTCTCCACATAATGTTTGCTAACAATGTTGCTTTAAACCCCTTTACTACTGGGTGCCCCAAAACGGTGGTAACACATTTGATAGAGTCCGACGACAAAGATACTGCCTTTAAATATTTTATATCACATAAGTGGCAACATTGAACAGTTAAATTACAATTCGGTACCTTATTCTTCCTTCAAACATGATGCTGTGGGTACCGAGACATTCGTCTTCAAATACTTGATATGCAATCACGACAAAGCCAGAGGCTTTGATTAAATGAAAAGGCCTAAGCAGCAATAGGAACGTGAATTGCCCTCTTTTAGTGATGCAAATGTTGCTATTTAATATTTTTAAATACTGTTTAATTTTATTCAGATGTAACTATTTTATTTTTTTAAATACATTTTAATTTTATTCAGATCTGAGAATATAAAAAGGCATTTATTATTTAGGATTTTCAGAAGAATATCTCAGCACTCCAAGCACTGATTTTGCCATCGGGTAGAATTTTGTTTAGTTAGCTAATAAGCAATACCGTCTATACGACATTAAATACTGCCAGCCAAAGAGCCAGCCAATGTCTTCAGTAGATCATATCGAAATCGTTGCCTTCTTTTTGGGGACCTTCTGGACTTCAAAGACTTATTAATTATAATTCTCTCAAAATTGCTTGAGATTATGCTGGACTGAGTGGGTGTAGTGTAAAGATTCGACTTTTATTCCGTTATACCAGAGTGGAATAAGCTTCTAGAAAATATTATTCAACCAAAACATTCTGATAAATTTCATATGAATACGGTGAAGGTCAATGTTGAGACGGTGGCACTTTTGATAATTTATTGGGTCACTTGCCATGTTACATACATTACATTTATAAGAACGACTGTATTTTTTGCTCCGTTTGAATATGATAATTTCTTATTCCATTAGTGTGTTTAATAGTTATTTTGTATTTGATAGTTGTTTAAAAGTATATTTTTGACAGGCAATGCTACTTTTGTTGCTTGAATGTACATTTTGTCGATGAAAACAAAGGTATTTCAAAGGATGGAAAGCCTCATTACATAATTCCCACCGTTTGCTCTCTTTCACATTAACTTTGGTTACTCAAAGAGCCTGAGTACGGCCTGGTTAGGATGGATATTCTTTTTTAAGTATTCTCTAGATTTTGAGAAGATATTTCTAATGAACTTTTGTTAAAGGTAGTGAGAGGTCTCTTTTGAAATTATATGTGTTTCTTGGGGGGATTAATGGGGATTTTATTTATAAATGATAGTATGGAACGCAAAGAATACTGCAAGGCCTCTGGCTGTTATTTTCATTGAAATATTTTCTATTTTAGAACTATTTTTAAGCACAAAGAGGAAGCATCTAAACCCGATTTAGAAAAAAATTTGACGCCTTGTTTTGTATTAAATCAAACATTTTAATATCTAATATGTTTATTAACCTACAGGAAAATGATATTTCTTCACTAAATTCGCAAATAGAGGATTTTAAAAGAAAAATAGAAAGTTCTCCATCTTGTGAAAATGCTGAGCCATCTGAAGAATTGCGGAAGTTACAGATTGAAAATTCAAAATTAAAATACCAGAGGACGCATCTTGAAAGGGTAAGTAAAGCTAGTTTATTGCTATTAAAGGTTGGAAACTTATGAGTGTACGTATTGTGATCAGGGTGACATGGCTCGAAAGAAGAAAGTGTATAGTTGCAGTAGAATGAACTTGTTTCCTGGCTTCATTCAGGCTTCTTCATTGTCAACTTTTCTGAGATCAGGGTTTGTACACTGCGAGTTGAACCAGCTTTAAACTAATCCAGGTTATCGAATGCTTCATTCTAATTGGTGAATGCAACAGATTGAAGGCATTTGATTGGTAGAAATTTAATCTGAATTAGATAAAGCCGGTTTAGCTGTGTCTGTGTGAAAGTAGTATTAGTTTGTATTTTACTTTACTTTGAAAAGATATTAATTTTACCCTTATTGAAGTCCTGTGCCAGAAATAATAAGAACCAAGTAACATTGCTTGAATATGTATGAAGGGTAATTAAGCGAACAACAAGTTATTAAAACTATGTATGGAGCATAATGTAAGAGGCCAATGTCTACTACCTCTATAGCAAAATAGAAAATCATCAGAGAAGTTTAAAGGTGAGTAGGAAAAACACACGCAATGAGAACAAATAGTGATAGATACGAGAAACTGCGTGCGCAACAATCACATTTTGGGGCCTGTTTACCAGGAGGCCGCCAGGCTGTATCATCCTAGTTGCCGAATTATTGCTTCTATTGTTCCTTTGGGTTTTTTCACAAGGAAGCTCAAAATGATTCTAACTTAATGTAAGAAGGGTACCCGAACGTACTGGTAGGAGGCTCTAAACTAGTGGTAGGAGGTTCTAAACTAGTGGTAGGAGGTTCTCGTCATACCAGTGCTAGGAGTAGTGTAAAATCAATTGCTCTTAGATTCGGGTACCAGAACAAATGACGCCATTATTTTATTTTACCCAGAAAAAATCTGTCGTAAATACTCCTCATCTTAACTTGAGTGCCAGGGTGATCCAAGTACCAGGATGAACTGCAATTCTTGTAAACGGGCCTTCAGTTAAATGATTGAAATAACGAGTAAAGATCTACTTGATTTGTGTAATGTCGCTCGAACTATTGTTTCAGTAATAATTAAGGATGATGTTGTCTGCAATTTTATTCTTGTGAGACAAGATGGGGGCCCTTTTTGAT
>JAYJMH010055448.1:0-12948 GCA_036873815.1 Phacellophora camtschatica | reverse complement strand
CACTAGCGTACTCGTCATTCAGCAGATTATCAAAAAACATCTGGTGCAACAGTAAATTGCCAATTAAGTTGAAACTTTGTCTAATGTACGCACTGATCATGCCCATTACAACTTATGCTTGTTCGACATGGACTCTCACCAAAAAAGACACTGACAAACTCAGGATATTTGAAAACAACTGTCTGCGAAAATTTCTTGGAGTCAGGTTAATAGACAGAGTGTCTACCAAAAGCCTACATGAAAGAGCGGGAACAAAACCTGAGATTGTAAACTTCGTTAAGAAACAGAGACTTGCTGGTATGGTCACATTATGAGAAAAGACCAAAACAGTCTTGTGAAAAAAGTTCTGAAAGGTGAATTTAACCAAAGCGAAAAAGGGGTCGTCCTCCAAAAAGATGGATGGATCAAATAATCGAAGACACTGGCCTGACAACTGACACACTTGAAGCGATGACTGGCGACAGGTAAAATTGGAGGAGAAAGGTGAACGTGTGGGAAACGTCTCAGAATTGGGATGTGCAGTAAAGAAGAAGAAGAAGTTTAATATAAGGATGCTTCCCAGGCAAATTATTTTAAAATTAAGGTGTTTATAGGTCGGCTGGCCTTCCCAGATTTAGCAAAAAATTTAAGATGAAAATGTGTTTTCTTTGGGCCAGGTTGTCCGAAACCAGGTTGCAACATGTAGTATATACAAGGATAACAAACAAGTTTTGCTGGCACTCGACTCGTTTGGTATCGTTACCAAAGTTAAAAAAAAGCTCTTGCCCCATCTTACCCCAGCTCTTGCCACAACAACGTATGAGCAACAATTAATACAAAATTATAGCCAACAGCAAGTTTATTGCCATGAATTTGCCAATCTTAAATTTATTAGTAAAATACTTTTACTGGCTGAAATGCCTGTTCTGGCTGAAATCACCAAAGTGGTAGAAAAAAGAATTAAAGGTTTTTAATCTTCCTTTTTCTTTTTTCATCTTTTCTTTTTCATTTTTTGTCATTTTCTAGTTCGAGTATTCTTTTTTGCAGTACCCGCGGAGGATGAGGTTGCATCACTACTTTGTCATACAAGGGTGTGCCACCAAGGAATATTTGCCACTACCCAGTCCCAGAATTTTAGCATGAGTTTGATACTCAATCCTAGAATTTCAGAAACTCATGATACCATTCAGAGGACTCTTTTTTATAACAGTATCGCATCTGGTTCTTCTTTATCTCTAAGATGTCAGAAATCTTGCCCAAACGGAAGAAAGCAGCTTATTATGTGCCATGCAAAGGCTTGGTGCCTTGGGTGTTGTGGTCGCAATAAAATAATGTGTTGTCAGAGTTCCCTTCAAACTCTGTGCCCTCCCACTCTTGAAATGGCATGCTGATTCTGGCAGAATAACACTGCTGTGTACTAATTATATTTTTTTGATAATATAAAACAAATAAATGCAAACAACATTTTATGACTGACAAATTAAAACTTTTATATACTTATTTCTGGAAATCTTTAAGCTTAAATTTGTTTAGATAGCCCACAAACTTAAAAGAATGTTGGTGACTTCTTTATTTTGTTTTGTTGCAACATAAAGATAAAATAATTGAATTTAATGCTTGTTTCAGTTTTCAGTTTATGTAGATATTTGACATTTAAACAAAAGTAATACAATTTTACAAAATAATCAAAGTCTATATTATTAAAGGAAAATACAATTGCACGAAGAACGTCTTAAAGGAGGAGCTCTCTAAGAGGTAAACTAAATTTTTAAGACACCAAGTAGTAATCTGGTCAGTTTAGTGGTGATAAAGGACCTTAACTACAATACATTTTTGATAAAAAATTGCTTAATGATTTAACAAGTTTTCCATCGACTGGATGAAGCACGGGCTTTGGGAAAAGTAAAGTTTGTATTTTGTTTTGATTTTTCTCATTCTAATTGTCCTGCATTCCGTGTTTGAAATTCAGTCACAGGGAAGCAAGAGGAAAGAGCAAACGGAATATAGGACAAAAAGAATGAGAAAAATCGAAATGGGAACAAAAAGTAAGCTTTACTTTTCCTAAAGCCCGTGGATGAAGATAGACTTATTGTTTCGTTGTTTCGCTGTTTTGCCATATCGTAATTTCGTTGTTTAGCCATGTCGTCTTTTCTTTTTTACGTAATATCGTAATTACTATCGTAATTAATTCAAAATGTTGATTGAAATGCCAAAATTGGTTCTCAGAATAAACTTTGTTTCCAGATTTTAATTCAATAATCAAAAATGAAATATTTCAAAATTTAATTTTTCTTACAAGGAGAAAGGTACGCTTTCTCGTACACACTATACAAAGTTCTTCTGAGGCTACACACAATTTAGCCATCGATCAATTTAGTTACGAACTGTGGAGGTCCTTGAGGATTAGGGAAGCATCGATATTCACCACCAATGTTAACACAAGCCATTTGACAAAACTCAGCTAATGGACAACCAGACCTTATCGTGCAAGCATCGAATGTCTTGGGACACAAGCCTCGTCTTGACAGCACAAAATCGTCTGTCTAAAGAAATAAAATTAACGGATTCAGTAATTTTTAACTAACAAGCATCTAATAAAATCGTGCTACTTCGAAGAATAGAAAACAAATTACTCAATAAGTGTTATACGTTACTGCACGCTCAAAGAATTGGCAATGACTATTTAAACAGCTACAAGATATATGAAATATGTTTGGGAATTATTAACATTCAAAATTAAAGTTTAAAACATTTAAGTTGTTTGGAAATTAATTTTGGCGAAATCGATGTGGCCTAGAAATGTCCTCAAAGAATAAACAGAATAAACGAAAACAAACAATGTTGCGGAGGAGATGTTTTCATTTTCCAGTTGAGAGAGCTTCATTTTGTTCTCAAGGAATAATCGCTTTGAAACCGGTCTGTCAATTTCAGTATTGCTACGAAATTCGCCTCTGTTCTTAAAGTACGTTTCTTCTAAAACTGTTTAAACCGTTTAACAGCTTTTAAAATCTTTCAGGGCGATGTTGGATCATTTTAGAGATAAGAGGCACTATCTCTGGATATTGACAAACGACGGGTTGATGAATAAGATTTGTTATATATCATGAGATGGTGTTTCTCTTCATCTCGATTATAACGTAGCATTGATCATCTTTTTATCATGGCATTTGTTTAAAAAAGATACACACAAATGTTAACCTCGTCTTCAATCGTGTCCCCCTTCTCTATATATCTGCCTGAAGCACAACAAATTACAATTTGCAACAATGTGAAAAACAGGAGCATCTTTGTTCGAAATGTGTGCATGTTCATCTGTTTGCTTCAGTTTTACTAGAATTTTTTGGTCTTCTTGTTCGTTGCTCTTTGCCTGAAAAATGCTTTGATGCCTTCTTTCTCAATAATTCTATAATACTATATTCCAAAGACACTCCCGTCCCTACTTCAAACTATATTCCAAAGACACCCCCGTCTCTGTATCAAACTTTATTCTAAAGACACCCCCGTCTAAGTGCACGGGCGTTTCTTGCCCCCAGCGAATTCCCCGGTGGAAAAGCGTGGAAAGGCGTAGGAAAGCGTTCTGGGACTCTTTCAACATTTCCCCCCACAAAAAACTGCCGCATTTGCCGCCAGAAGGCTGGAGGAAGCTGGCAATCTCCTGCCAAGAAAAGCATACCACAATGAATAGAAAGGAAAGAAATTTTTCCCTCTGGCTTTCCACTATGTCACTTTGACGGTGGTCGGCAAAAGATTTTACTCATAAATTTAAGATTGACAATTTCATGGCAATAAACTTGCTGTTTACTATAATTTTGTGTATTTGTTGCTCATACGTTGTTATGGCTTTAAAAGCAAAGGGGAAATTTTATAATTAATTGCTTGCAATAAATCATTTTGCTGTAATAATCTTTTTTACTGGGCAGTTATGCAAGATAGATAGGTACACTATAAATGAGTTAAATAAAATAACTAATGCGTTTAAATACGACTTTGATCGTATTTTTTAATACACAACTTTAACGAGAGTCCGCCACTTTGGCAATTTTTCAAAAGTTCAAGATATTTTTGTTTTGACTTAAGATTGGATTGATAATGAAAAAGTTAGTCAATATATGAATTTTCACAGATGATTTCACTCGTCCTGTTTGTCTAATCCCTCGTCTAACCCCTTCGGCGGAGAGATCCTGGCGCCACAACTGTAAATGAAGGAAAGTGTTTCCCACATTTATGACTGACAGTTGGATTTTTTTTATCATACAATCGTTGTTTTGTCTGAATATTTTTTGAATTTCATATTTGCTCATAACAAAAATTTACTCTTCCTAATTTAGCCGTATTTTGTTACCTATGGATGGGTTTTCAAAAAAATTAAATTGTGAAAACAACCCGGATGTTATTTCTACAACAATAAGGCCATTGTCTTTGCAACAATAAAATATTGTGTTTTACAACAATAAGAATATCGTTTTTAAAGCTATAGTAGCGGCGTTTTAACAACAATAAGGCTATTGCTTTCTTAACAATAGGCTATTGTTTTCTTAACAACAGGAAACAATGAATTTACATAATAATGTGACGAAGAGAAAATTTTAAAATACTTTCTTCCAAAACATCCCTGAAGATGTTGTCCGAAGATGCAAAGATGCATTTAAAGGCCTATTTATCGTGTCATTTGTCACACAATAAGTATTAACCTCGTCTTCCGTCGTGCCCTTATTGTTGATGTATCTGCTTGAAGCACACAAGATATCAAACTGCAACAATTTGGAAAATAGGTTTGAAGTTTGTTGGTGTGCCTGTGTCTTGCTTTATGCTTGAAAGATATTTTGATGCATTTTCCCCCAATAATCTTATCAAATTGAACGTCAAACCTCATTAAACTTCGCTCGTAAAGTTCAGATTGACAAATCTATGGTGATAAACTTTCTTTAGCTTTGATTTGATTGCTGTTCCTAATTTCTATTGCATGTCGTATGTAACAATTTTTGCTTTGCAGAAACGTTTTTGACCTCCCCAAAAAATGCTTTCTTCAGAATTTCTTATCAAGAATAATCAAGGTCAAGGAAGAATGCGATAGTTTTTCTCCTTTATAATATCATATATAAAAAAAACATTTTTATGTTTTGCACAGTTAAGGTTATTACTGTACACCTTTGTCAAATAAAATTTCTTCTGCGGTCAGTTTTCAAATAAACCCTGAACATGTACATATCATTCTGTGCAGAATTAAGTGGGGGGGGGGGGGGGGAGAATCCAGGCAAAATGTAGCCATTTGGTTATTAGAAAGCGCAAATGATATTGTTGAGATTCAATGAAAAATTGACCATTTTTGTGCAAGCAGCTTTGTGTAACTCATCTCTTCCTTTGCAACGAAACCAAAATGTTCATGAAAGACAAAAGGTCATGAACAACAAAATTTGGTCAGGAAATTTTGATATTTCATGTTATCTCGGAATAATCAACATTCAGATTAATATTAGCTAATGGTTTTCAAAATTATTTTTTATTTAAAACCTTCTAGAAGTCGGACTTTGAATTTGGTAAAATATCCTGGCATACTTTTGAAGTGCAATTCTTTGTGTGTGTGAAATTTTAATGAAATTGGTTGGTCCATTAGGTGCGCAAAGCTTTTTGAACACTATAACTGGTGTCCTCAAATCTTGTTCTGAGAAATGCAACTCATAAAAAATGTTGATGAAATAGCGGGAAAAACGATTAACTTGTTTGAACAAATCCTCAACAAGTACAACTCAAGTATGTCAACAAAACCACAGAATTGAAAGGAATGAAACCCAATGCCCAGGTTTAAAAAATGAGTAGCCTCTAACTGCTAAAGTATGCACATAGCATTTAAGGTCAAGTTTTGTTTCTTGGCCCGATGTTTCCTTTTGTTTCTAACAGGGAGGTATGGAAACAATAAAAATTTACTCCCTGGTTTCTAATTCCGTGGGGTCCGCGGCATAGGCCTGGCCGTTTGGAGAGGCACACATCGAGGATTTACTGAAATGGCGGCAATCAAAAATCAAATAAATTGGCTGGCTCGATGGCTGAGGCTGGGTGCTTGTGGTAATGCTCAGTGAAGCTCAATGAACTGCAAAAATATGTTCGATATTTAGGTAAGACTTCGAAATAAGCTTTCTCTTCATTGAACTATAAATATGTGAAGAAATAAAATATGTGATAACTGCGGCGATGATTTTTGTGTCAATTTCATATGATGTTTTGTTTTGACAGGCCTAACTTGTATATTTTGTTGTTTGGACTGCTTTCAACATTGCTCGTTTTCGTAGATGGATGGGAAGAATGTGACGATACTCATTACACGAATTCTTGGGCAGTACACATAGAAAACGAAGAACCAGAAGTCGCTGATAGAATTGCAAAGCGACATGGTTTCATCAACTTGGGTCAGGTAAAAAAAAGCCGAATTTACTTAGGCCTATTTACTTTAGAAATTTTGTTTTTGGTTGGAGCTTACTTTAAAAATTAGTTGTAAATGCTGGACCAGTAAATAGGAGACCGTTGTTAAAATACTATGATGGAAGATGTTATCTTCTACCAGCATTTCAACAACAAGATAGGAGATTTATTAGTTGTATGTAGCATTGTTAATATGTTTAATGTTCGTTATTATTGTTTTATATCATTCATTCAATAATAAAATATATATATATATATAATTGTGTGTGCAGTAAGTTAATTGTTAAATATTTTGAAATACATGCTGATTTTGTTTCATTTGTATACTACACACTGAAATAAAATTTCTTAATGAACAGCCATTTTAATATGAATCAAATGTAAAAATAATATTGTTACACTGTTAGTATGCATAACAATAAATTTCAAGAATTGTTCAATTTTAGTTGTATTTATAATCATTAATCATTGCTATATATCATGGAAAATATTATCTTATTTTTATAATTTTTTTTAATTATTTGTGATTTTCAACCTCTTTCCAAGATATTTTGAGAAACCTCAATTTTTACCGTTTAATTAGCTTACTGTGAAACAACAATATATAGAGTCAACAATTTTTAACTGAATTGCTAGATATTCACAACAACTAATCACAATTCAAATAATAACAATGTATTTCTTTTGATGTCACATGAATTATTGAAATTAACATAAAGTTGCCAAAAATGTTGAAGTAAGCACCAGGTGTATTTCTTGTTGATGAATAGCTCTGGAAATATGGTTGATTGGTTTTAATCCTTCAACTTTAATACTTTATGCTTTAACTTTACTATTTCCAGACTGATTTTTATGCTACATGTACACATGGCATGTTGTTTTATAAACAAAAGATATATATGTATATTGTTTAACCTTCATTTTTTTGGAATGCACATGGAATGTATTCTGAGTGCACATCACTGTCACCATTCTGGTGCAGTTCTTTACTTTAAGAGAAAAACTTACCTGTTTGTGGAGCAATCAACACAAATATGTTTGGGTGGTGTATAATACTGGATAATAAATTCCCAATCTGTCAGCAAAAAAATTCCAATATTTTTAATTTTAAGCCGAGAAATGAACGACATCAAAAAGTAGGCTAAATTTGTCTTTGCAAGGTGTCACCCTATCAAGCAACAATGCAAAGATTAAATGACCTTTTCAGGCCTGTACGTTTGAGGTGTGCGATTGCATGCGCACACCTTGGCGCACTCCTAAAGTTTTCAAGGTGTGCTTTTAATTGCACGTGCAAAGCTCTATTCAGAGAGCTAATTCCCCATTAAAATTAGCAATTCTTATAAAAAATGTGCCAGATAGAATAAAATGGAGGACAACTCACAGAAAAAGAACAAGAAAGAAACAGACTGGACGAAAAATAAGAATTGAAGAAGAACGAGACATTGACCTTGACATTGAGATTTCATTGACCTTGAGATTTTTGTGAAGCAAATGTGAATTTCACAGCGTTTCTTTTCATTTGAGAATGGTCCAGTCTGAACGGGGACATAAACTAGCTTCGTTTTTAGCAGCAAAAATGGATCAAAATGAAAACAGAATGGTGTGTACGAAGCCTGAAATACCGTTCAGTTCGGCCTAACATTTTTATTGCACACCATCAAACACCTAAAATCGCCAAGGCGTGCGTGTAGCTGCACACCCACTAAGATTCATATGTACAGGCCTGCCTTTTTAATTATCATACAATTTTATTCAATTTAACGCTCATCTTAAGAAATTTTTAGAAACTCAACTAACATTTTGTTTACACTAGCCAAGCATGTTTGTGTCACCTACCTAAGCATTAGCTACTTTTCTGTATTTCTGTACTTGGAGTTACTTTTCTGTACTTTTTAACAAATATTAATATTCTCGTTACTAGTTAATATTCTAATGTTTATTAGGTTGGTAGCTTGCCTGGGTACTACCATTTTATTCACAAACCAGTGAAGGTTAGAAGAAAAAGAAGAGAAGTTGACAAATCAGAGTTGCTTCTTACAGAAAAAGAGGTACAGTTTTTTTTACTGAGGATGGAGAGGAATAGGATAATTCCATGCAAAATGAAATTTATATCAGAGATAGATATAAATTCACACTTATTTGGACAAAAGTATTTCATATGTTCACAAAATTGGTGTCCAAAGTGTCAACAAATCCAATGAGCCAAAATTTGCATAGCAAATTAATAGTAACTGAGCATGGGCTTCATCTTGTGTTTGCATAAAAATGTGTTAGTTATGTTTGTGTTTCATTGAAATGAAAGGAAGAATTTTAATTTATTATAATTTTGTAAGAAAATTTTGTTGAGATAACATTCAATTTTTATAAAAAAGAAAGGTAAAAGATGACACTGTATATCATAGAAATAAAAGTCCACAAAGTTCTCAAATTGTTATGTTTATCATAAGAATAACTCTTGAAAATGTTTTATTTGACATCAACATCAAAGTTAAGTTTCCATAAAATAAAAACTTTATTGAAGATTAAATTGAAAGTCAACTTGCTGCATACTTAGTGAGCAAGTTTGAAACTGAAACAAATCAAAAACTTTAAAGTAAATCTTTTTTCTTAACTTTGCTGACTGTTTAAATGTCTACTTACTGACTGAAATTTTGAATTTTAGGTAAAATGGGTAGAGCAACAGCAAGTGTTAGAAAGAGACAAGAGAGCTGTAATTCCAGACTTTGTCCAAAGAGTGCATCCAAAAGCAGTAGTAGTTCAAGATCCAATGTACAAGGACCAGTGGTATTTGGTAAGTAAAATATTTGTATCTTATTGCTCCGTTGAAAATATCACACTGCACAGTGGAAGATGCTGCAGTTTGAAGATATATAACAGGGTGTAAATGTGTATTATTGTGCATAGAAAAATGAAAAGTCTTGCTGTACTGGGTGACTCAAAAAAAATTATCCCTGTTTGCAAAACAGAGGTGAATTTTGTGACAATAGTGAAATTGATGTACTGCTTTTAAAGCGATTATCTCTCCAGAACAAAGTGAAACTCTCTCAACTGGAAAACTAAAACAAGCAATGTTGCAGAAGAGATGTTTTCATTTTCCAGTTGAGAGAGTTTCGCTTAATAAATTAATTTTAATTTATTATAACAATTTTTGGTTTTTTATTCGTTTATTTTCCATCGCAATAAAATTACGATCTGTTCTTATTTACCAGAACAACATTGGTCAATCCTCAGGACCTCCAAATTTAGACATAAACATTTTACCAGTTTGGTCAATGGGCATCACTGGCAAAGGAGTGGTTGTGGCTATTTTAGATGATGGTGTGTGTACTTACAGTTTACATATAACATATTATATATTTGCTTCAAATCCATTCTGAGATATATTTATTCAATACTTGGTTCAAATACAAAAGTTCTTATTATTTTTGTTTTCAGGAGTTGATTATACACATCCAGATCTCGTAAAAAATTATGTAAGTATTGACAATTTATATTTTGAAAATTTGTGTTGGTTTAGGTTTAATGTAATGGTTTCAGACATATGCGCTAAGTTGACTGTTTTGGGAATTCTGATAATTTAAAAAAAATTTAATTGAAATGTGAATTTAGCAAACAAACCATTGCACCAGGTTTGAAAAGCATTTTCTTAAGATCCAATACAACGTTTTGTTAATTTTTTATTGTTCAGAAAATATCTGCGTTTTTGACGAACAGTTTGAAGCATTTTTTGATATCTTTTTATGGAGGCCAATGCAGTTTCATACAACAAGTGCATAATTCATTGCATTATTTTAATGACATATAGCACTTTATCGTTTATCGATTTATCGTTTTTTGATATATTAACAAAGATTGCAAGGTGGGGTGCAGTAAGTGACATGGTTAAGGTTACAGTAAGTAACGTGGTTAAGAGGGGGTGTTAAGTTGAGAAATAAGGCCAATAGATTTAGTTTTAAAAAAGCTACAAATTTGATTGTATACTGGAAATTGTTTTGGGATGTTTTTGGTGACTTTATTTGCATAGCAGTTTAATGTTTGTAGCTATAAACGCCGGTGCATGAGCTTAGGCTTCTTTGATTGGTTGATCAGATCTGTTTTCTCCTTACCGAATTAAATAACATGAACACCTCGCGGCATTGTTCGAGCAAAACCAAAACCGTTGTTGAAAGCTAATATAAAATGAATTGCACGCTCCATTTTGGGAGATTTTGTTGAAAATCTGCTCTTTGGAACTCTTTCATAATGCAAGAAACAAAAATGTTGGTCTCTTCAACCTTGCATGTTTTGCGTGATGTGATATAAAAGAATTCCGGTGAACAGATATGAACCAAAGCATTTAGATTTATCTACAAAAATAATGTTTGCAAAAACTTCAAAAATGGATTGTGCAATTCATTTTATTAAAGCGAAATGAAACGATCTAGATTCAACTCGAACAATGCTGTGAGGTGTGAATGTTATTAAATTTGCAAGGAAAAAACAGATGAGAACATACTTTTCGCAATTTTCATAATTTCAATATTTCTTAAAGTAAAATAAAACTTTAGTAAAAGGTAAATTTATGTCCACTTCCCCGAATTATTTGTTTGTTAATTTCTTATAATATTTGATAGATATTAGAATATTGCCAAGGAAATGATGTTGTTTATGATATTTCGTTTTGATTTTAATTTATTGCCCTAGCCTGCGTGCAGACCCAAAACTGTCCTCTGTCAAAGTGTAGACGGAGCAGCGTTTTGAGGCTACGCATGCGCTATTTGCCTTTCTTCTTGTGGCTATTTTAGATGACGGTGGGTGTACTTTTAGTTTACTTATAACATGTTGTACATTTGCTTCAAATTAATTTTGGGACGTATTTATTTAAGACTATTCGTTCATTTACAGGATCCGAAAGCAAGTTACGATTTTAATGATTACGACAATGATCCAATGCCAAGAGCGTCAGATGCAACCAACTGGTACGAAAAAAGATTCAAAATAATAAACAAATATTAATAAATTTGGGGCAGTTAACAGCTGTAAAATTGGGAGGTTTAGATTAAGGAAATGCACTTGAAAAGACGATTTTGCAAAAGAAATAAACTTTCTTTTTTACCTTACTTTCTACATTCATAATTTCAAAGGTTATTCGTAGATTAGGCCCTTTTGCTGTCGCTACAATTAAGCCAATTCTCTCCCCCCCCCCCTCTTTTGGATCTTCCAGTTTAGTTTTACTAAAAAGTCGACGAAAAGTAATATATTTTGCGTTAGTGATTTAAAAATCACGACATTTTCATGCCCCGTGGGAACGAACATTTCCCCAAGTTCACTCTTTGAAATTTGAATTCAGTTGTTTCCTTTGTTGTATTTTAGTATTATAAATAGTTCCCATGGAACATCGGAACGTTGTGCTTTTCAAATCAGGAACGTGAAATTGATTTTTTTGTTGTCTTTTGGAAAAACAAGCTGAAGACTCCGAGAAGAAGTGGACATTGGCTTAATTATAATGACATCGAGAAGGACTAATCTACAACGAACCTATTCCATCACGAAAATGGAATATAAAGTTTACAAAAAAGCTATTTATTTTGCTAAATTGCCTTTTGGAGTGCATTTTCCAACCTTGTACTCACAATTTTACTCATTACTCATTCTCAATCAAAATCTGCCTATCTTTTTAATGTAGAGGTTAATGGCATCAAAGGTCAATGGCATTTTTACTTCTTAAGTTGATTTGGGTTTCTTGTCTTACCCTTTGGAAATTAAAAAAAAGGAATAAATTATGATGTTAAAGGGCTATTAATCGATAAAAGAGAAGAAACGAAGTAAAACAAACAAATTAGAGCAATTAAGTTCGCAAAATAATTAATAACGTAATCAAATGAGATTTTTATTGCCGCTCTTTGGGATATTCGCTATGATTAACGTAGTTGCAAACGCCTTTTATTTCAATGCAAAGTTTGGAATAGGCTAGACTTCTGGACGTTTCCGGACATCCAGCAGATCATTTACTATAACTGTATTTCTTTTCGTACTAAAGTCACGGGACAAAGTGTGCCGGTCAAGTTGCAGCGGAAGTTGGTAATGGGATTTGTGGAGTTGGAGTTGCTTTTAATTGCAGCATTGGAGGTAATATATTTTTTAATGTCGGCCGTTTTTCGCTGCTGCTTGACGCAATTACTGGTTTCAAAGAAACGCCTTCTTCCAACAAACATCTCCATTCTTGAACATACAAATTGCAATAAAAACCAACCTTGTTGGGTCGCATAGAATCACCTTTTGTAGAATAACCTTTAGGTCGCTTAAAGACCAACCTTGGGTCGCATATAATAACCTTTTGTAGCATAACCTTTGGGTCACTTAAAGACCAACCTTGGGTCGCATAGAATTACTTTTCGTAGAATAACCTTTGGGTCGCATAAAAACCAACCTTTGGTCGCATAGAATAACCTTTCGTAGAATAACCCAAGGTTCGCATAAAAACCAACCTTGGGTCGCCAGTGGCGAAGCTGGGCCAGCGGAGCTGGTCCTGCCCTTCGCCGAAGGCGAAAATTTTTTTGGGACCACGCCCCT
>JAYJMH010055437.1:0-12950 GCA_036873815.1 Phacellophora camtschatica | reverse complement strand
ATTTTATTTTATTTTATTTTATTTTATTTTATTTTATTTTATTTTATTTTATTTTATTTTATTTTATTTTATTTTTCATTCATGTTCTTTCAAATAATTACAAAATATTATTAAATTAAATTAACATGCTTATTAAATTAACCTCTAAATTTTAGAAAACAAAAGTTTTTAGGTTTTGTTGTTTGCCAAAAATATTCCAGACAAATTCTTTCTGATTTTAGATTAAACTTATCTTAACTTAATTCACAAGATTATTTCCTTTCATGAAATGTTTCTAAAAATATATTTTATGTCCACAGATTAATTCGCTCAATCCTATCAGAATCTTGAAAACACAGAACAATTAATGTGGCGATTCTCTTTCAAGAGTAAGAAGAGTAGTTGAAGATCAGGGTTGTTGGAAGGACTAAATTCTGAGGGCAACAAGGTGGTTGAAAGACTATTCTTTTGGAGTTTGGTCTCCTTAGATAGAAGAGCTGGAAAAAATTGTGATAGCTCAAAGAAAAGCTGTTATTTTTGTGATGAAATATTACTGTCAAACCTTAAGTGCTATACTATGATGCTCAAACAGCTAGTTTAGGATTTAGGAGGCTTTGGAGTTCCAAAAATCACTCTTTCTGTTAAAATAGTGCTTTAAAATGTTTACAAGCCTTGCTGCACTGTAGCCATTATTTACGTGGAGTTTGCAACTTCATAGAAGGTCATAAAATTCACATTAACTAAAACTTAAACTAAAATTCGCTTGATTTTATGTCGTTAAAATTCATTAGTTTTTACTGTCATCCCTAAATGGAACAATTTATCTTAGAATTGGTGCCGTAGGAAGCAGCTAAAGATCCTGTTATTTTTTGCTACTTTTTTGGTGTCCTCCAGGGATCATGTATTGGCCCATTGCTCTTTTTATCCAATTTGTCAAGCTTACTTTTTGCTGTTGAAACAAACAAAGTGTTTCGTACAATTTTGTTTACTCTTAACAAAAACGTTTTTAGCGTTTTCAGTTTTTGTTGTTTGAGTCAGAGGTCAAAATCTTTCCTGATTGTAAAATTGAACAAATTTTTGGATTATTCCACAAACATGGCAAACTTTGTCTTCTGCCCTGGCTGCTTCAGAAGCAGGTCATTTGGAATGCTTATCGCGATCTCTTCGGATATCTTATCATGATTTATTTTTGTGTTTGTAAATATTTAAGCTTGTTATGAGAATATATCATATCATATAATGTTAAAATCAGACATGTTTTTGTTGGTTGTTTCTCAAAATTTATGTACAAACAAGACGTTTTTGATTGCAACTTTTATTGATAAAGATTAGTTTTTGGCTCTCTCCACTGACTAATTACTTCAGTTTCAACTTCTCGCTACTACCTTAGCCTCCTTCACATGGTAGCAGCATAGCGAGCTGAGACTCGTGTAATTTTTATCTCCGTAAGTCCGTATCTCCGTAATTTTTCTTCTTTAAGTTGCAAATATTATTAGGGTATTATTGAAGCTCTCGAACTCGATTAAGTCGAACTTCCGGTTAACTCGAACTGTTTTGTATAACATAGCGTTCAAATCTTTGAATGGTTGATCTTATTGTTTTCTCCTCACCAAATTGAATAATATTCACACCTTTCGGCATTGTTCGAACGGGATCTCAACAGTTTTAGGTTTCTGAAATAAAATGAATTGCACGCTTCGTTTTTCGAGTTTTTGTGAAAATAATTTTTGCATATTAATTTAAATGTCTGTGTTCATATTTGTTCATCGAGATTGCTTTCATATTGGGAAAAATAAAGAGGTTAGTTTCTTTAACTTCCACGTTTTTCCCGATATGAAAGCAATCTCCACGAACAAAGACATTTAAATTAATATACAAAATAATTTTCACAAAAACTTGAAACTGTCGAGATCCCGTTTATTTAAACTGGTTAGGAGAAAACAATGAGATCAACCGTTCAAAGATTTGAACCCTATGTTGTTTTGTATATCCCTTCAGTATTGACTTAGTTTCTGTTATTGCGCTAAATTGCTTTCACAAACGAATGCTTATTCTCCTTGAGAATTCAAGATAGCAAACTATATTGTTAAGCCGAACTGTTTTATATATCCCTTGAGATGAGCTATCAATCTTGGTTTAGCTTTTAATTGGTAACTCGAACTGTTTCGTGTATCCCTTGATGGATTTTAGTGTTGAACTAATTCCATTCCTCTTGAGAGTTTGAGATAGCAGGATTCAACTTGATTTTTGCTGTTTATCATAGAGTTTCATTTCATATTCTAAATCGTGTGATAATTTTTAGATTTATTCAGACGTTTTGATTTGAAAAACTGAATTGTATTTTCTTGTATTTTAGTGCAGTCTTGGTGACGCTTTCAGATGTGGGGGATGTCCCTATCTGGGGATGCCGCCATTCAAGCCTGGCGAACAAGTTATTCTTTCGAATAATATGATGAAACCGGACATATGATTTCATATTATCGTTATTCAAAATCGAGTAAGTTGCTTTTATTTTTAAATATGCCCATCAATCAAGGGGCAGCGAAAATAGAAATTTATCAGAAAATCTTGTAGTATGTAAAAGAAAGTTTGACTTTCTTGTGGTTGAAAATTTATGATTCTGGGAGAGGGGAGTAGACTAGTCTTAATACACGAGACCTTATGTTTTGCACCGTTTCTTTGCCATACCTGATGGCACTTCAGTCCACTTGGGACTTATGACATTACTAGTCAAATCTTGGACCTAATTTTGCTGTTTGTCCGGGAAATCCCGGGCATCGATCAGAACGCGGTATTTATTCTTGTTGCTATGACTTCAGAAAATGTCCAATCATGAAGCATAGCGAAGCACTGTCTTCAGAACGTTGAACTGGAAGGCTTTGAGAATCGAATTCGAGGCTTCGTGAATCTAAGTCGAAGCTTAAAAAATCAAATTCGATGCTCCAAGATATGATCAATAATGTCATGAGTCCCTAGTAGAGTGAAGCGCTCTATCAGATATAACAAAGAAACAGAGTGAAGTGTAGGGACAAAGTCTGAGAGAGGTGTACTTGGGAGATGTCACTCAGTAAAGATATGATCAGTAATGTCATGAGTCCGTACTGGAGGGAAGTGCCCTATCAGGTATAACAAAGAAACAGAGTGAAGTGTAGGGACTAAGTCTAAGAGGGGTGTACATGGGAGATGTCACTCAATTTAAAATATTTTACTAATTTATTCCATGAAGTATATTTTAGTGCAAAAACCTGTTTGATCAGTTTCTTATTTTGCGAAGCAAATATTATTGCTTGCTTTCAAATTTTTTACGTTGGAAGCAGTCTCTGGCGAATTGGCCTAAAAAATAGCAATATAGAGATATTGACAAAATGGAAAACCTAGATGCATTTCTTCAGTTTGCATTTGAATAACGGTTTCGTAAGAGACTTACGGAACTCTAAGAAGCATTTAGTTCTCGATTTCGAAAGAGAAACATTCCTTAAAGTAGTTTTTTTATTGACAACTTTCGCATTTAAGAAACTTCGAACAACATTTCTTCGCTGAAATTGTACAGTTTTCAAGTCTATTTTTACAAAAGCCGATGTAAACTATGCTGCAAAGTGCTTTCAAGATAATAAAATTTCATAAAATGACAACCACAAGGAACAATAGTCAATAACTCAATCACTGAGTAACTTGTGATTACAACTGAGAAAAGATGATAACATTATTTGGTTGACTTATCGTGGACACTTTGAGGAAGCCTGGTAATTTCGTCTATTTTGCAAAACATAACTACCCTACCACACACGAGGAAACAAGGATTACTATATTCTTTCGGGATGAAAGCATATCCTGCCAGTTTTTTGTTTTGCATTAATTACCATATGTATTTCATGTTATTGCATAACTTTACTTCTGCTTATGTGATAATTTCCACTGTTCGAATTACCACACAAGCAGAAATAAAATAATTCGGAGCAGACTCGAACAAGGGCGGTTTACTGGATCAGTGTCAAAACTCTAAATATTTGGACTAGCAAAATTGAATTATCACATATTTGGACCTTTGAAGGTTTAAAATAACTCTGCCACCCGGGATAGACTTACAAAAATACTGTTAACTTTGTCAGTGTTACAACTCTCTTGAATCATATGCTTGAATCGTTATAAGCCAGTATTTGGACTAAATATGCCATGCTCTGATTTCTTTTCCAGTCTTCCAGGGCTTGTTGCTCCATACGTCACCTTTCTACATTTTATACTGGACTTATTACAGGAGTTCTTGCTTCCTTGTGATTTCTGACATCCCAGCGGTCAGCACTAGGTCTCCACGATCTACTGCTGTCCGCAAACACGGCGGAAACAGGAGACTCGTGTGAAAGCATAAATTTAGATTTCCTTTACTTCACCTTCCCTGTACTCTTCTTGGAAACAAATTGGTTTCTCTTGAAACAAATTCCAGTTTAGGAATCATTTATCATTTAACCTTGCCTCGTTACATGTTTCATTTTTGCTTCATCTGTCGAAACCCCGAAAAGAAGGAGATACGAGGAAAGTATAGAAAAAGAAGAAAGGAAATGAAAGAAAATAGAATTAATGAAACGAGAGTAATGCTTGCTCTGTAGCTCTATCCCTAACTATAAAGGATAAATGGATGATGTATTGTTGTATGATGGGAGAAATGAAGCCAATGTAGTATGATCATAAAGTTACGAAAATCTTTCATCTCTGTTATATGTGTTGGTCGCCACTCCAACTTCCCCCTCAGCCTGGTCCGAATTTTCCACCGATGAAACATTTCAATATTTCACGGCAGTTGCATATAAGGTCTTCCTTGTCACTTTCCTCCATATTTAAAGCCATAGACTACGAATATTTACTCTCAGACATGTTTAAAGATTTGAAACAACTTTATTGCCGTACTATTTCTTGTTGAAAACGATTCAACTTTCTTCACGACACAACTACTTTACGTCATTTCCGGCAAACTGGACCCAGTCCTCTGTGGGACATTCCGATGCAAAAAAAGCGACTTCATAAACGTTAATATTTCCATGCCCATTTCCTTGATTAGCACACTTGAATCGATAGAATGAGCAAATAAACATTTTTGTGTCATGTGCACTTTACGAATTTCGAAGATTTCTCCATAGCCTGCGTGTTCTAGCCTGCGTGCAGACTTTACTTTTTACTAAATTCTGCACACAGGTAAAGTCTGCACGTAGGCTAGCGTGTGCGTGCTGGTTTCTTGTTTGCGAGCCAGAAGTGGTCATGCGCAATAGAGTCGTGAGCTGAATATGAACATGGCGTTATTGCTCATGTCGCACGGACCGAAGACCTGTGGTCGATGTCAAATCATAATCGAGGTCTGACACACATCATCTCTAGATATATGACAAATAGCAGTTATACATTTCGTTCTCAATAAAAGTTATTTTGAAATGTGTATTTTAAGAAAGAATAATATTTGTCATGTATCTGGAGTTGGCGCGTGTAAATATCGCGACTGCGACCTAACAAGTCTAACATCGACCAAGACCTGCGACTTGCGCTTGCGGTGCTAGTTTTTATTGGACTTACTCATTGTTGAGGAAAGATTTTTCGCTTTCATATGCTAAAAAATGGTAACTTCAAGAAGCCAAGGCAATATTTGATATTGTTGGCAATGGCAAGATTGCTTAAAATTCATTAAATCACACTATTGGTGTTGCGCATTGCGGCAAAATCCCTGACCGACAAACGTTTTAACAGGGCATTCAACACAGTGCTGCAACACATTTTCAATAGGCAATATCTTATCTTGAAAAGTAAGCTTGATTTCCACAAGACGAATTTATTCGCGCGAATTTTTTCGACCTTGGGCATGCGCACAAAGAAATTCGAGAGAAGTTACAGCGAAAAAAGTCGAGCTCGGTGACTAGCGAAAAATTGGAATGATTCCTACTTTTCGCGCAAGAGCTCCAACCAACAAAGCTTGGATCCAATCAAAACACGGGATTATTTTTTGATTGACTATCCAGAATTTTTGCCTTATTGCATTGGTCTAAGACATCTTTTGATTGACCGTCCAGTATTCCAAAACTCTTCTCCGTCGTGTCATCTTTTCCGTGTAAACGGAAAACAACTGACAGATTTCAAAACCGACCGTCAATCCTCTTGCTCACCAAATCCTCATGTAAACTCTTTTGAAGTTGGAGATGCTTGCCTGAAGATGCCACCATATTTAAGCCACCCAGAAGCAGTTTACGTCAACAGAAAGTGCTTGTTTTCGTTGTAAATCGCAAAAATTAGTATTTTGGGATTATGTTTTTATTTGTGATAATTCAACATTAATCATCCAGTGTGTATTTGTTGGGAATTATCATATACTACGTCTTCTTCGTATGACGTACTGCCAGAGCAATTCATATTTTGACACCAATGACGTATTGAATGTAAGATCTTAGTGAATCAATATATTTAAATTTTTTGTATTTCATTTATTCTTATTTTATTTTTGAAAAATCTAAAGATATCACTTGTTGAAATGTTTATTTGTTTATGTTCGAAATTTTTGCCTTATTGCATTGGCCTCAGACATGTTGTTTAAATATGGTCTAGTCAGGGCGCTGTTCTAGACTTGCCCCAAGTCTATTTCTTTCTTAATCCGAGAAAAGGAACTGAAGGAACTTGAGATAAACAAACGAGAAAAGAACCTGAAGGAACTTGAGATGAACAAAGGGAGCCGAGGAGGAGGGGAAAAAATATTATTAATTCCTCCTCATTGTTTTTCTTCCTCCGTTTGTTGTCGGATTTAAAAGACATTCTCAGTTCTCAATTTGTATGGAAAAGAAATAGACTTGAAATTTGAAATTGAAATTTGTCAATTTTCGATTGAAGGGTGGTGGAAATGCACCGAGAAGATTTCGTCGAACATTTTGACAAGCAAAATGCATCTTCGCAAGAACAGAGCAGCGGGGATACATAAATAGCGCACCAAAATCAAAAGCAGTTCAGAATTTTAATAAAATAGCCGAATTTAGACGCAAAATTTAAGATATAAATTTAGACGCGGGGTTTTAGGGGTTTCCGTACCCTGGTTACGAGACCTGGAAAGGGTCATCATAAACCTTCCTATCAGCGGAGAGTAAATTTCAAGCAAGTTTCACCACTGTGAATTTCCTTCGGAAAGTTTTTGAAAATATATGAGATATATGAGGATGACTGATGAAAAGTTAATGAAAAAGTTATACTTTAAAATGGAGACGAAGTACTGTATATCTTGTTTATTTGGAAAAAGTTTGGTTGCCTTTTCGTTTAAATTTAATGGAGGAGCCATGGAGTAATTAAGAGTATAGTATATGGTGGAGCTCACAGCTTGTGGAATTCACCGGTGACTAAAAAAATGTTCCTGGATCTTCAAAGCCCCTTTCGGGGGGGGGGGGGGTTTCACTTAAGTATATACATATATTTGGTAAATTAACAAGAAAAGAATTGTTTTTGAAACATTAATGATCTTAAGAAGATACAAGCTGTTTTGTCTTACAAAATGTCCCAAAATAGAACAACTTGTCGTCCCGAAAAGCTTCATGTTTGAAAAGCTATTGGCGAAAGCTTTAGCTTTAATATTTATTTTCCCATTTCATTTAATAATAATAGGTTTCAACTTAAAGTTTGGTACCTTGGTTGATAAAATCAACTGAATAATTGCTGATTTATGCCCATAATAGCCAACCAGAGGGTGGTCTTTCCAATGTGCTTCTGAAAATTGGCTAATAATGGGAATGGAAAACGAGCCTTATATCATGAATCCAAACTAGTTTCGTTGAATATTTTAATTTTTGAATAAATCTACTTTTCTTAGCGATGAATGATTCAAAACTTGACATACTCATGGATCAAATCAATCAAATCAAGGTTGTGACCCTTCTTAAATTCAGCTCAAAGTTTACCGAATCAATTCAGAAATTTATCTATAATGGTCTCGTGATTTTGACTTGGACGTTGATGGTTATTATCATAAGACCCTCTAGGGTTTTCAGAAGCAGACACTTTGTTCTTTCATTCGGTGTTTCGGTCATAGTTTCGGTGTAACTACAATTATTGAGTCGATTTTGGGTGCTAAGCAAGGTATCAAACAATAAGCTCCTCCACAGCGGCTTTGCAAATGCGTAGCTTTTTTGGGACACCCAGCAGAACAACTATAACTTGCCTGAAACTGTTTTTATTTTCTTCTTTTACAAATTCAAGAAAGAACTTCTATTCAAATAAAATCCTGAAGCATTGGAGCAAATTTCCAGAAACCTTCGTAAAAAGGAACCCTCCGTTCTTTAATTTGAAAAAAAATAATTGTTTTATCTTTTTAGGTGGGGACGAATTCGAGGGAGGCTAATTCAAGGGGGGCTTGTTTTCGTGAATAGTACGAGTAGCCTATGTTATTTTGACATTTCATGGTCTCGTTATTTTTATCTTTCTGAATTACTGTATAATTATTAATTCTCACAGCACCAAATTATTTTTACTTCATTGCTATGCTTAGTTTGTTTTGTAAATCTCTGCTTGGTGTTTCGTATCATAATAATCGTCTGTATTTGCACAGTTTTAGGCCAGCACTTTTCCGTGTGCCCCATAAAAAAGTATTTACGCATGATGGGCTACCATACCATATAAAAGTACTGTGCTGAGTATCGTAGAATAAGTTTTAACTATTTTTGAAGACCTTGTTGCAGTGTGCTGCTGTTCTTTAGGTGCGTAAAGGCTTCTGGTTAGCAATGGGTCTTTAAATACAAAACAGGTAAGCAGGCATTGAGAACTTGACCTGAAACACACTAATAAAGATGAATTTGAGAAGAATGGGGGTGAAAAATTTGTAAAATTCATTCCAGAAATAAGAATAAATCCAGACTGAGACTGAAACTAGGTGCTCTTATGAAAAAAAGCGTCTGTCCTGTTTTAAGGCGCACCAGGAGAGTTAATAAAAATGAAATTAATTTTTCTAAGACATGAAAACCGTATTGTTTGCAATGTAGACAAAATTAGACTTATGGTTGTCTTAAGATATCAGCGTGCCTTTTGAGGCAATTTCATGGTTTTTAATGGCCAATGTTCTCCGGGTCATGAAAAATTAAAGGGATAAATTGAAAAAGGAAAAAGAGGACTCATTGAACAAGGCTTTCAGTTGTTTTATTTTTGGTTTCCAGAGCAACGTGTTGCTTTTATGCGCCGTGGTTCGTTTCCTCGTACGTGTTTACAACGGTGGGGGGGGTTTTAACAAGGTAAACATCGAGTTATGTGGCTTCTTTGCCTTGTTCAACCGAAGATGAGATGATCTGTCCAAGGAGGGCGAACAGAATCTTGGGTAAATTTTGCTCTCACGAGGGGGTCCCTGTTTAGCTCACCACTAAACCAGTAAAAAGCCACTGTTGCTGTGTATTTTCTTTTTCGTTTAAATGTTTTAATTAGAGATCAGGCAACCATTATTTTTATTTCTTTTGTTTACGAGAGCAAAGCTTTTGTAAATCGCAATTCACGTATTCAGGCCGAGGCGATTTGTAGCATTTAGCAAGGCAGTGGCCGAGCTCATCACATGAAATCTGTTTGTTGCCCGACAGTTTTTGCTGAGATTTATTGTCTAGGCGTGCAATCGAATCAACTTATAATATTGTTAAGCTTCGAAAACAAAAGCTACTCAGCAGGTTGGAATATTTGGCCATCACAAGCGTTCCACTTTTGATAAATTGTAATTTGTGCAATTTAGCACCATCATTGGAAAATAGTGCGAAGAAGCTGAGGAGACTATTTTCGCGTATATTTTGATATGTTATATATGTTATGGTCGCTTCTCGTGACTGCTGGGCTGGAACGTGGAATAAGAACTACAACAAAAAGACGAACTGAGAGATTCTAAAAATTTATTTGTTAGCTAACAAAGGTTGAAGATACAATCTTTTTAAGAGCAAAATAAACATAGGATGAAATATCTTCTGTTTGACGCTGTGGTCATTAGAATGATGCAAGATTCTACATTTTTGTTGTGATACCGGCATTTCAGATAACAAATAAATTTTTCATCAAAAAATGGCTTGTGGTGGTACAAATTTTGTTGGATCTCAGAGACGAAGGCACAGAAGGAGGCAAGCAGATAGTGGATTTTTTGATTCAAGCTGTCCAAGTCCTGATTTAGATAAAGTTCCTGGCCTAGAAACTCCACAAGAAAAAAAGGTAAGATATCTTTGTTTTATTGATTGCTGTATGCGAGAATGACCCTTCACTGCCCCATTCCATGTTCTATTTTGTCATTTCGGCTAAACAGCGAAATATTGATTCAGGTATAATAAGGGGAATTAAACTTCTAAAAATCGCATACTCTTTTGCATGAAACCCCATTGCCCCCTCCAATGTTTCATTTTGGCTAAAATACAATGAATATTGACTCAGGTGTAATGAAGTGAAGGGCATTAAATTTCTAAAAATCTCATGCACAAAAATCAATTCGTTTTCTGAAAATTTGCACAAAAATTAATTTGTTTTCTGAAAAAAAAAACTCAGTAAAATCTTTTTGTTGTAAAACTTGTTATAAAATTCTTGTACGCTTTTTGAAAGAAGAGAAGCACCTCCCGCGCCGACATAAGTGTCATTTTTTGCTTTCGAAATGACTTAAATTCAACACATTTTTGATTTTGACTGCTATTAGTCTTTGCACGTGAAAACGCCATCCAGTATGGCATTTTCCGTTTCAACGGGCAAGAGCAGCTTGAATTGGAAGTACAATAGGATGTTATTACAAAACTCGGGATGGAGCTGGGATGGACCAGCGACAGGACAGGACAGGCCTCAGGTCGTCGTGTATCAAATGCATGAGTAATTTCTCATTTACAAAGACCATAAAACAAAGAGGCTGCCTTTAAGAAATTTGACACCATTATATCCAAGTATTTTGAAACAAAAAAAGGAATTTGCTAATGGCTGAATTCTTTTCTAAAAAACGGGATTTAAGAAGAACATAAAACAAAGATACAAAGCGGTTGCTTTTCAGGAATTTCACACCATTTGTCCGAGTAACAATTAACAGAATAATAAATTTTGCTAACTTTTTGTTGTTGCCTTTGTCTCACAAAATTGGCCATTGCTAATGAGTCATACACAACTGCGCTTTTCACACATGGGTCAAATGGCGCTCCGCTACACTCGGCTAGATTTTGAACTTTGTCCCACGGTCAGCTAATTATTTTTTCTTTGCTTGAAGTTTCGCAGATTTAATAATATTTAATTCAATTATAATTTAATTGTAGCCATGGTTTTATACTTTTCGCTCCAGGGTTCAAACCACGTATTTTCAGCGCGTCATTCTGCTATTCACCCACTTGACCCAGTCTGCAGAGTTTGACAGAGGTGCACCCGAGATGTTACCTTAGGGGCACTGAAGGTGCACTTTGGTTTCAAGGCCCCCCGAAAACATGTCCCATTTCCCCCATAATTAAGCCAGATTTAACAATACTGCATTTGCCATAACCATATTTGCTTTTTTCTTTTTTTCAAAAGTTTGTACTTAAAATTAAAAGGTGCACCTAATCTAAGAGTGTTTGGCTAGCCAATTGTGGTCACAGAGTGCTTTCAGTCCCCTGTAAAATTAACAAAACAAAACGCCATTAACTTGCGGTATTCATTACCAAGGGACCTAAACTCTGTGATATGATTGGCTAATTTCAAAATGTAAACAAAGTTGAAAGAAACAGTTACACCTCACTGTTGTGGCTGTAATGTATCTGGTTTACGGCGGTAATATTTTTGGTTTACGGCTTGCTGTGTAGAAATTGTCTTTGTGTAATATGTGCATGACAACAAACTAAAGAAGTTTATATAATAGTAAAGTCCACAGTTTATTCTCTATTGTTTTTAGAACAACCAGCCCAGGGAAATAGGAAGCAATTCTTGCTCGAAGGACACTTCGGGGAGCACTTTTGCCCGTGCTTTGCCCGTGCCCGCACTTTTGCCCGTGCTTTTGCATGTGCCTTGGAAATAGCAACCTGGATATTCACAACCTAGGCATTCACAGAATCTTGAGTGCATGGTGCTCCCCGACCTGGATGTCTTCTTTTCACTTTCTTACGTCCTCCACTCATAAATTTAACTTCGCCCTGTTTTGCCACTCATGACACTCTTTAGACCATGCGTAGGAAGAAGTATGTTCAGACATGCCTCAGACTTCCCATTGGTATGGCATATAAATTTTTGCATTGAGTCGACGAAAGACATATCAATGTGTTAAATGGCTGTTGAAGATGCCAGAAGCTAAAAATAGACCAAGTAAAGAAATATGCGGAAGTATTTCTTCATCTTGGACACGACGGGCTGTTTCGTTTTAATTTCCACTCTCAAATTCATACATTGGGGCCTTGGACCCTGGGCTCAAATCTGATTGAAGGCCCTATTAACCGTGAGTTCCAATGTCACGTGGAAACCAATTTGCTTAGCAGCACCTTCTTCCATATGCATTTGTACGGAAGAGAAGGGTATCTCTCTAAAATTTAGTCTTCTCCATCCAGTGACAAATTTTAGACAGTTAAAAACTGTATATGTAGATAAAAACGCAGATTTGCAAATAACAATTTTCAATCAGATACTTCTTTACTCTCGAGTTACATAAAGAGGGTTCGGGCTCAGCAGACCCATCATGAGTAAATTTGTCCCTGTGTTTATCATGCATAGTCGTTTATGTGAGTTTTCCCTCTCATTTCAAGTTGAATCCCGCCCATGTTTTCAATTGGTAACTCTAAGATAAAATTAGGAACTAAAACTTTTGGTACTCATGCATGATATATTTTTCTGCTATATATTAGCTTTCCTCATTTTTAAAATGAAAATGGGTGTGACAAAATACATTTCATTTGTTTTTATGGACGCTTTTTCGGTTGCTGTGTTAATGCGTGACTCTTTAATAGGCCATTCCCTTAATTACGTCATAGGTGTTGACGCGCGCAATGAATTCTGGTAGTTGTATTTAAGCGCGTTTG
>JAYJMH010055426.1:0-12953 GCA_036873815.1 Phacellophora camtschatica | reverse complement strand
AATACGTCGGTCACTGTGATATTTCTGCTTCTAATTTTGTTGTTGTTGTGGGTGATGCTGCTAATTAATCTTAGGGATCAATAAGAGTTAAACTTTTCTCAATTTTCGTTTATTAAGTTTTTAATATGTAATTTTTATATTGTATTTTGTAAATTAAAGCATAATGTGTCGTGTAAAGGTCACAGGGTTGCTTTTGTATTAGCATACTCCCTATACTCGCTGTGGTATCGTTTGGTAACCTTTTTTTTGTTTGTAAAATTCTACGATTTATTTTTAAAAAAATTTTATTTACTATGCTTTTCAGCGCGTAATCTAAAATGTTCTATTAACAACTATATTTTGCAAGTTGATGATTAATTTTAATGCTTACCTTTTCTATTTTTTGACAGGGTTGTGATCCCATCTACCATTTCAAGGATACTAGGCCACGAGTCTAATGATGAACAGTCAAAGAGATCTGAACTACTTGATGTCAGTCGCAGGTATGATAAAAAATATAAGTAAAAAGTATAAATTCTGTACCAAAATACTTTTCAGGGGAGAACTATTTTACGATCGTGTCGAAGGATACCAATTCGGAACACCCAACACGGTCATGTTGAAGGAAACCATTTCGTTACACCCACACATAGCTTTGTAAAATGTTTTTGCGACATAACCATAACCGTACGCACAAAAACAGATGCATCTTGTTCTTCTGTTGTTGAAACCTTTTTCTGTTTACCGTTCTCATGTTGAAGCTTGCTACATTTTTTTATTTAGGTCCTATTCAATTTTGGTAAAACTAGACGAAAGTTCTGCATCGGCATGGCATGATCTGTCGCTTAGCAGTTTCCATTATGGAATGGTATGTGTACATTCAATCAAATGCAGATATATGTTGCCACATTACTCCGTACAAATGTATGCAAACTTGTAATGTAACAAATGCACTTTTTAATAATTTTGAAAACCTCAGCACGTGTTTCGTTTTTTGACATTTTAGACAACTTTCATGGGTATTAAAAACTTTTTATAACATACGAACAATTTATGATCTTATCACAAGATATTTAGCGTGATACTAAACTAAACAATATCTCTTTTATTTGCATTTTTATAATTGAGGTCACACATTGTTTGCATGTTATTAGGCTGTCTACTGGATGTGTTTATAAGAAGATTCGTTTTAAAGTTTTTGCATTATACTTGCAAAACCAATGTAAAGTTTTTGGGGACACCCGGTACTGTGCAGCAAATTACACTTTTAAGAATCTTGTGAATTTTTATATATGTATATATATAAAATTAAATAAATAATAAATCTCTTTAAAAATATCTTACAGTTTCAAATAAAGTATTGTATCCAGCAAGTTTCCTTCAATTTGTAGATCGTTGACGGAGAAGTTGGGAAGAACACGATTCAGCAGAGCGTACAGGCATGTATTGAAAACAAATTGTTTACTTCATTTCATACAGACATACATAACTAAGGGGTGGTTTAGAGAGACAGGTCATAGAGGGGGAAATGGAAGGAGAACGAGGACGACCACGACTCTTGCACAGAAAACAAGGGCATGCTCTCGCACAGAAAACAAGTTTTAATGCTACAATAATACAATGTTTTGGAAAGTTGAATTGATTTGTTGTTAAAAATTAAACTGAATGCGGAGAAAAAGTTTATGTTATGTTAACGTTTTAATTTTTTTCACAGTTCATCAAAAAGGCTATCAGTTTGGAACCACACAACGCAAATATGTGGAACACGCTTGGTGTTATCTCTGGAAGTTCAGGTCCGTCATTTACTTGTTGTGGTCATTCTGTCTATGGTATGTTTTACGTTAATGGGATTATGTTAATTTACGTTAATTTATTTTTTATTTGAGCCAAAGAGCGCTCAGAAAATCGAGGCAGGTACCAGGGGAAATCGCGGTACGTACAGTGTCGATGTTTTTTAAATATCCCTGGGCACAAGGAAGTTGCGCGTTTCTACTTGACCTGATTGGTTCTTGATAAAATAGTTAGCTTAAGATTGACAGCTAGCGGACTGGGATCACTTTAAACAATTTTTACGTGTGTCAATTTCTTTAAATTTTGGTCAGCCGATTAAGATGAGTAAGAATTTTCTCTCATCGACTACATAGCACGCTAATTTACAGGTCACAAATACATGTCATTCAGCTCATGTTATTTGTTTTTACAGATATTGCTAACCCAGAGCTAAGTCAACACGCATTCATTAAAGCTTTGCAACTTGAACCCCAGGTATTATACTTTGTTATCGATATTGTATGCATGACTTATGCCATTATTTTCGCTGTTTAGTGCAAATCCAAAAAACGTGTTTCACACGCAAAACCAAAACGTGTTTAACGTGCAAATCGCTTTTTTTACTTTTGCTTGCAAATCGCTTTCACTGATCTGGACTTTCAACAAATATGCATGATGCTCTTTCAAAATTCACTTATATTCTTGTTACGTATTTGATTGCAAAAAAATTATTAGTCATTCTCAGTAGCTACTCTTTCGATGTTTTTGTTATTGTTTTTATACTGTATATTCTCCAATAAACGCCTGGTATGAAATAATTGCTTTCTCTTATTTCATAAAAATGGCTATGAGTTGAGAGTTATCGTATTTAACGTGCCTAGCTCGCGAAAGTCTCGAGATGACTTGTTTCCAGCAGGAGACACGGGTTATACATAACCTTTCAGTTTCAGGCACATACACTTGCAATTCTTGCAAGGTATGGGTTTCTGCGCTTGGCTTTTGCCTTTGCCTGTAATTACAGAGAGTTAGCAGCCCCCCTCACATTTTTGCAGCAAGTATGAAATTGGTGGGATTCGAACCCACGACCTTGCGATCATGAGTCCGGCACCTTAACCACTGGGCCATGCTTGCTATAAACGTCACCTGTTCTAGTAAACGTCACCTGTTTCTAATGAACTGCCAGATTGCCTTTTATTTAGAAAGAGCATCGAAAATCCAACAAAAATAACACTAAGATTGTCAGATTCATCAAACATTTTAACTGTCTACAATGGAACCAAAAAATAAATATGGAAAAAATAAACACTGAACACCCGGAGGGTAACTTCAATAATCAGGTGACGAGGGCGTTTTATTTTGACATATGAGATCACACCCTAAAATTTATAAATTTTTTCTAAAAATTGAGAATTCATCTTGTACAAGCACAAATCAAAATTAAATACCCTAAAAAATTATTTTGAAAAAACATACCTTAAAATTTATAATTTTATCAAAAATTATATCCTAAAATTCAGTTTCTACCAGAAAAACCTGAAATTGCATATGCAATTCAGCTAAATGTTAACGTATTATATTTAGAATGCAGAAGCTTGGACAAATCTTGGTGCTTTGTATCTCAAGTTCAACAAAGTCAAGGTATTTAACGAGTTTAAACAACCATCCTTGTTTTTATGTTCTTGATAACGCACCAGACTTTATCCGTCTGTTTCATTTTTTCATGAGATTCCTAAACAATTCAATTTCTTATGTTTTTATTCAAAGTGTAAAATTTTATAATGCACTAGATACGCACAATTCATCAGTTGCTGTTTTCATGGATTTCCCAAAGGACACAAATTCTAAATTTTTTTTATGAAAGTTTTTATAACACTGTGTGTCAGTTCTTTTCTCATGAGTTTCCCAAAGGACACAAATAATATGTTTTCCTATTCAAGGTGTAAAAGTTTTTATAACGTGGCAGACACGGTTGGTTTATGGGTTGTTTTTCTCTCTTAATTTTCCCAAAGGATGCAAATTATACATTTTCTATTTAAAAGTGTGAAATATTTTTGCAACTCGGCAAAGCTTGTCTCGCTGCTATTTTTACTCTTGAGCTTCCCAAAGGACACAAATCATAGACTTTTCTGTTCAAAGTGTAAAAGTTATTGTTACACCTCAAACCCTAATGATCGGTTATGTTTTCTCATAATTTTCCCAAAAGACATGAATTATACATTTGTTAATGTTTTTATAACATGGCACAACCTATTCATCGGTTAATTTTTCTCACAATTTTCCCAAAGGACAAAAACAACATGTTTTTCTATTCAAGGTGAAAGAGTTCAATAAAAAGTTTTAATAGCTTGACAGACACTAATCATTGGCCATTTCTTCTGTGTGAGATGTTTTTGTCGGTTATTTTCTCTTGAATTTCCCAATGAATACAATTATATGCTTTTTCTTTCAAAGTGTAAAATCTGTTTTTACGACGCAGACTCTTTTTGTAGGTATTTCAATGCATATGAACTTTTTTAAATTTCCTGCAAATTTTGTTTAGGTAGCGCACGAAGCTTTCAAAAAAGCACAAGATGCAGACCCATCGTATACACCTGCATGGATCGGCCAGGTAAATTCCTTGAACTTCTCCTTTCTTGTAAGTGTGAGATGGTCTTTTAAAGAACGTAATTAGGGGAAACACGAGTTTGTCTTTTTGAAAGGCAATTGCCATATTTTTTTGAAATTTCATGATCAGCTTAAAATTATAAATCTATACATGGTTATTGCCAGAAGTATGGTGCTGTATAATATTTTCTATGCAGCCTGCTAACATTATAGAAGTTTCCAGTCAAAACTGAAGTTGTAAATGTGATGAAAAATATATTTCCAAATTTCAGGCTAAAGCTGTTAAAACGATAAGTTTCCATATGAGCGTTTGTACTATATATACCGGTTGTCCCTAAAGATATACCGGGTGTCCCAAAAAGATGTATTTAAATAATCATAGTTATATTCCATTGTTTGGGCTACGGTTGAAGCTAACTATTAAATAAGTTTAGACACTGCTAGCCTCTGATTGATCATTTTGTATCCTAAGAAAAACACGTTCTTGTCTTTCAGGCATCAATTGCAGAGATTATTGGAAATGAAGATGCTATGGACTTGTTTCGTCATTCAAGTGAATTAGGATCACATGTAAGTTTGATTAAGAAAAGAGATTTTCTCAGTTCATTGTTTAATTCGTTTGTTTACAGTAGGCAATCAATTTGCAATATTTCTGAACATGTGATCTAACTCTTTATGGAAACTGACTGATCTGGGAAACTAAACAAACTTGTCAAGCTGTACCAACCATAAAATTATCCGATGCTTAGCAAAATCAGCGTGGCCAAAAATATGTTCTATACCTTCAACTTAGCATTGCATTGTGTTAAATATTGTCCTTACTAGAATAGATGATGGTGAACATTTCGATGAAATGCAGACATACAAAAAATTCTCTTTTTCTCATTGCAGACCGAATGCTATTTAGCTTATGCTAAATGGGTATGCTTTTCGTTGAAAGACATCTATTCAAAGAAGCAAATAAACGTCAAATCGTCGAATTCTTGCGATGTCCCGGATTCAGTACGAAAAGCCATCGCTAATGCGTCAGTGTGTGCTCAGAAGTATGCGGGTGAGTTCAGGGTATTTTTAAGGGATTTTCCAGTTGTGGGCAAAATCTGTAAGAAGAGCCCTAATAATTTCAACATTCTCTTTTGTTAAACATCATCGTAATTTTAATCAATTTTTATCAACTTACTAGTTAATGCATGTAAGCCATTTTTATGTCAATCGATTTAAATATGTTTTCAGACAAACCAACGAAGTAATAGCTCACGGATGGCTGACGCTAAAATCAGATCATATAAATATACGGATTTTTTGAAAATAAATGCAAGTTTTTTCAAATGATTGCACACGAACAAAGCAAACCTGGACAGCAACAAGTAGACTTGAAATTACACTCAAGCAATAAGGCTCACTTTAAAAATATTTTTTGACAAAAATTTACGGTCTTTGTAACTTGCTTTATGCGTCTGTTTTTCTACAATACGCAAGTAAACAAATGAAAATTGAATGACGGGGATTAGGCTATTTGAATGACCAGACAGGCACAATGTGAGTTAGACCACTGAAGCAAAAGCGTGACGGAGCGGGGCGAGGAGAAGGGGTAAATTCCCCAACTATTTACTATGTTGAAAATGCCTTGTGTTAGTCATATGGGAGGATTTTTTAAAGCAAAATGTTTCTGTTTGAAACATAATAATGGAATTTTTTATTGTTAAGAATAGATTTCACACTTTCAACCCAGCCAAGCTAATCATAACAAACAAAATCATAAAGTTTTGCTGTCTTCATTAATTTTGATCTGATTGAGTGCACTTGGAGTGTGAAATCTATTGTTTCAAATCACTGATCGCATTGTCATGTTTCAAAACGCAATCTTTTGTTTTACAAAATTCTCCCTATTAGCGTGATTTTATTTTAAGAACATTTTATTGCTTTTCCAGGATTTTGTTATTTCACTGAAAAACTTAGCTTCAATTTATTTTGTTAGCAAATGAGATAATCTCTTTGATTTGCTTCTACAAAAACGCGTGTTACTGCTTATTGACCATTTGTGATGATTTCGATTTAGATCGTGTGCCAAGAAATCCATGTGCTTTCAATTTACTTGGAATTTTATTGGAGCATGAAGCGTTGTACAAGCAATCTGAAATGGCATTCATGAGGTAGTTTGTTAAACTTTTACCACATCATCCCTAGTTCTAAAATCATAAATACGATTAAAAAATATCATTATGTTTCTCTGAACTTTTGATCGTGTAACTGTGCACTTTGGACCGGGTTGCGTTGCAAAAGTGTGACGGTGAAGGCTGCCTTGTTACACATTTAGAGTTGACATTCAGAATGGATCCGTTACAATTTCGATCCGGCTACAAAAACGGAGCGTGAAAGTACCGGTTCTGTATAAACGCCTTTAATTGTTACAATTTTGATACAGCATCAATGGGTTAATTCGTTGTCACTTCTTTTCCCATGTTTCACTTCTTTGCTCATGAGTTTCCCAATATCGGCTTATAATGATAGAGCTTGATTATTTTGGCTTGATGATAATCCCATAATCATAGTTCTTGGGTAGTCTTGCTAATTTTTGAACGAGCTCGCAATTTGCATACTTTGTTTTCGGAATTTTTCATGTAAATTATTTTTATGGAATATCGTTTTATTTAATTTGCACTGTTTTTTCTTAACTTTCCTTAATGTTGGTTTTACAATAGCAATGATAATAATCTCACTAATTCTGTTCATCCAAGCTCAGAAAGTTCCATTTAAACTGTTAGAAAACCATATTGCTAATATTTGTGATTAAAAAAAATTAATGACCTTAAAGGTTAAGTTGCAATGAAAAGTAATCTGTACTTTTTTACAGTGCACACACGCTCCTTGGTGCTGGGCAGAGCGACGAAAAGAGAAACCTTGTTCTTTCGAATATTGCTAGAGTTTTGTGGTATGTTTTTTAACATCGAGCGTAGAACCTAAGTATCCATTTGTACTTTAGAAAATGTTCTATGCATGTTTTATAGAGGTTAAGAAGCTGAAAATTTTTTACGTTTATCCAGCAGAATCAAATTAATTTTTTTGCGAATTCTTTTAATTTGACTAATATTTTCTTTTGGTTTTTCAGTCATTCTGGTCAACATAAAAGATCCTTGGAAACATATCTCAGAATTAAGCCCTTGAACAAAGTTAATGATATCATTGGTCTTGCATTGGCCTATTTTCTGGACGGTCAGCTGGAGGAAAGTTTAAGTGGTAGGTTTTATTACTTTAGAATACGATGGTGTACCTTTTAGTAGTCATTACTAATCATTTAAAACACTCGTTTCAAGCTCATAAAACTACTCTATCATAAAATATTGATTTTAAATGTTTGTTTTGATAACATTTCACGAATTATAACATTCTAACATATTCTTCTCCTTTGTGTAACTGTTCTTTATTTGTTAGGTTTTGTCTTTTCCTAATTGTCAGTGTTCGTTGTTCAATAATTTAATATTCATCTCTGCACAACGAGGGGCAATTTTGTAAAACAAAAGATTGCGGTTTCAGAAATTACAATGCGATTTGACACTGTGAAGAATAGATTTCAACGCCTTCAGCGCAGCCAAGCAAATCATAATAAATGCTGTCTTTGTTTAGTTTGATTTGATTGAATACACTCAGAGTGGGAAATCTATTCTTTTTTTAAAAACAGAAATCGCATTGTCATGTTTAGGAGCGCAATTATTTTTTTTACGAAATTCCCCCTGTCAATGAAATCATAAAGTTTCGCTGTCTTTGTTTATTTTGATTTGATTGAGTGCACTCAGAGTGTACGATCTATTCTTTTAAATCGCAAATCGTGTTGTCATGTTTGAAAACGCAATTAATTTTTTTACAAGATTCTCCCTGTCAACGAAATCATAAAGTTTCACTGTATTCGTTTATTTTGATTTGATTGAGTGCACTCAGAGTGTACGATCTATTTATTTAAATCGCAAATCGTATTGTCATGTTTGCAACAGCAAATCTATTGTTTAAAAAATTCCCCCTTGTTTCTCTATACTTATTAGTTTTAATATCAGGCGAAGAGCATTTTACTGGAAAGCGTCCTAAACAACACAAAGCATTCTTACAAAACATTCTAAGCAACATCTCGTATGCATTTAAACAGCAAAAAATTATAACGTCATAGCTTGTTTGCAAATTTAGATAAATTAGAAAATCTTTGGTAAGCTGTTTTAGTTGCTATGATTGAATTGTGATGAAATCAATTTAAGTTAAATAGAAAACCCAAACAACGTTTAAAAACGCTGAGACATTTGGTTATAAATTTGTTTTACTATCTACGAGAAGAAATAATCATCTCTTTAATGCTCAAAGAACATCCATGTTAAAAATACCTGTTTCTCGTGCAATTGTTTCTTGATTCTCGTTTGATTTTGTGGCGTGATAATTTATCATTTATATACCTATTTCATGATATTGATATTTTTATAGGCTAACTGTTGTGAGATGAGCCTTTTGCATCTACAGCTTATTTTGTTTCCAGCATACGAGCAAGCGCTTAACATTGTGGAAAATGATCGTGACAAATCAGATATTTTGGCAGCAATGGGAATGGTTGGATATGCAATGGGAAAATCAGACATGGCTAAAACATTGCTTTTCAAAAGGTATTTTTGTTTACTTTATTCGTTTTATTCGTTTTACTTTACAATTCTTGCTGTTATTGCTGCAGCTATTGTTAAAGTTATTGCTGCTACCCATATTACTACATTTAAAATTTTACTGTTTGCGTTATTTAGAAAGTTATTGCAACAGTTTTTGTAACAGATTTGAACTTTCGAAATTAATATTCCAACTCGCAATGCACTGATATCAACAATCAAGGTAAATATCTTCATGTTAACTTCCGAGGGTCACTTTAAACATTATTTTGGATGGATTTGAGCACCTTTTTTGGGACACCCGATATATATAAAAAATTGTCAACTAGATAAAATTCTTCATGTTTAATATTTAAATTTTCAGCTCTCAAGAAAGTTCACCAAGCGAACAAGGGTTGATGGCCTTGGCTGCTCTTGGCCTTCTTTCTAAAGATCACACTTTAGCAAATGCTGCTCTTGTCGAAATCAAGAAGCATTCAAATTACAGTTAGTAATTAAAACATTTATTTTCCTATTATTCTTAAATCTTAAATTCTTCTTAAATATTTTTACACTATTCTTATTTCTTAAACCTGTTTTTTCATTATTCTTAATTCTTAAACCTGTTTTATCATTATTCTTAATTCTTAAACCTGTTTTATCATTATTCTTAATTCTTAATCCTGTTTTATCATTATTCTTAATTCTTAAGCCTGTTTTATCATTATCCTTATTTCTTAAACCTGTTTTATCATTATTCTTAATTCCAATATATTTTTTTTTAATTGTTATGTCCAGGTTCCTTCGTGCTAAGTGATTTCTGTCTTATTTGAAACACATGTCTGTTTTCATCCTTAACGCTTTGGTATAACTGTACGAAATATATGATTATTTATTAGTCATGCATGCAGCAAGAGATTTGTTTTGATACTTGTCGATGAGTGATGGGACACTTCTTTATTTTTGCCTTTTAAAATTCCATATAACAATATCATAAAGTGCAACCTGGATAACGGGAATCTGTTAGCTTTCTCACCTCCCGGAAGGGTTATGGGGTAAATACAGGCGTGATGTTTTTAATTTCAGATAATTTAAAATGAGCTGGTTGTTTAACTTTCATAATAATCAACACCGAAAGAGGGACAAACAAAACAGTTCAAGATTAAACTATATATCTAGGCTCTCGACGGGAAATGAATGACAACGTTCTGAGTGTGAAAAGATTTTTAAGATGCTTGTAAACATCTGTGTTAATCATCATCATCATCGTCATTTTTATTCGAGAATGCAAAAAGTTTATTGATAAATGGATATAAATAATGAAATTAGATATAAAAATTGCATCAGCAAGAACATGTAATATGGTTAGTAATTAATAATAATTTAAAAGATAATAGTTATGAAGACTATAAACATTATTAAAATACATTGATACAGACAGTTTTAATAATGTTGTAAAGTTGTAACACTGATTTTTCATTCGTATTTAGAGATAATCAGTTTAAGTTTTATCGAATCTAGTCGGTTTAGAAATAGTTTTAATAGATTTGGGGGGGGGGCTCGTTTCATAGAAGCGTACCTTTGTTTAGTATCATTTTATCACCCCATTTTTTATGTTATTTAGTGATTATATAGTTCTTTGTCATGTGTTATGCCTATGTTTGGTGTCAGTTGTTTTGAAATAGTTTTCTAATAAGGCTGGAGTTTTCAATGACTCTTTGCTTGTTTAAGGAACGGAGACTGTGGAGGGAAGCTTTGCGTTCTTGAATTCAGCTATGCATCTTTTACAGGTGAAGATTAACTTTTTGAAAATATGATTTGAATGTTTGCGTAAAAGACGTTGATGAAATGAAATTATTTTTCTTGTATCAAGGAAATTGAAAGGTAGCATCTTCAAGTTAATCAAAACTGATTTCAGTGATTAAAATTGAAACTTGTCCAAGTTGAAAAATTAAAAACAAACTCATCAAAACTGCATTTTCATTCTTCTTCTAAAGTATTCATTTTCTGTTTCTCAGCTCAACGTTTAGTTAGTTTCAGTGTAAATCTATTTCACTGGCATTTGACGAATTTGTCATATATACGTCTTTTTGACAAATCAATGAATTTATGACTATTTTTACAAACTTTCAGGCAATAATGTAGATCATTTCTATTTTTTTTAGGGTAAGATTGTACTGGCAAGAAGGCAGATCGAGCGGGTAGTCCGAAGGTAAGCACGAACGTATTTTTATCCCACACCAAAGCTTTTTTATTTTGAATACTGGATGGACCAATAAAGTTCACCCGTTTGATGGGCTATCCTGGTAATTCTGTAATTTACTGCGAAGGAAAATACTTTGCGGAGGAGAGACCTCAGGAAAATAAGAACGAAATATCTCGTTCTTATTTTCCCAAGGTCGCTACTCCGCAAGGTGTTTTCCTCCGCAGTGACATATTTTTAACTGATTAACAAAACGAAATAGACTTGGAGCAAGTCTATAAAAATAGCGCAGAAAGATGCTCGGAAAATTACCTTAGATTTTTGACTCAACCTTCTGCGATAATTTTAAGGCACCCAAATAATAAAAATAAAAATAGTTTGTTTCTTATAGATTTATAAATGAATTAAAAACATGTATAGTAAATCCATTCCGTGAATTCAATGCCACTACGTAAGGTCAATCAGACCAAAGTGGCTATGATCAGACAGATGTGAAGTGTAAAAGTATGCTAATTCTTTGCTAATTTTTCATATACTTTTTGCTGGCTCTTCTTCCAAGCCGTTTTTAAATCGTTGTATTTTTTGTCTCACACAGATATCCTAATAGCGCGAAACAGTGGAACATGCTTGCAAAATACATATGCCAAAGATCGCCACGCTTACCATTGGAGGTAAGAATTGTTTAGTCATTTTTATCAGTGCTTTAACAGGTAAAAAGTGTTGCCTTGTAATTTTACTTTGGACCATCTGGTTTCATCAATGTTTTGTTGATTTTTAACGTTCTATTAAATCAACATAACAGTCAAAAATATTCTCTTTCAAATACAGGGTGATCCAAAAAAAAACTTTCTCCGTTTACAGGGCTATGGCCTAAAATTCGTGAGAATAAAGATCTCAAAGAAATTGTTTACAAAACGATTTGAGAAGGGCAAACCTAGAGTTTGAGATATCATCCAGTCGTCTGCAATCACGTTTACATGGCTAAAACTGAAAAATAGAATAACCCTTATCCTTGAACTTTCGAGTCAAATAATAAGACGTAATTCGTTTTCAGTCCACATTTTGACATTAAAACAACATTTAGGCTCATAAAATGCCATAAAGCAATCAGGCAGTTTTAATATGAAAACATGGACTGAAAATAAATCATTTTTGAGAAAATAAAGTAAAAGACGATTTTAAACCGTATTACATTGCATATGCTATGTACGCAAACAAGTCGAAAATTTGTGTTTACAAGTAGTTAGAAACTAGTTACAAATAGTTATAAATATTTAGTAGTTACAAGTAGTTACAAGTAGTTACAAGTAGTTACAAGTAGTTACAAGTAGTTACAAGTAGTTACAAGTAGTTAGTAGTTACAGTAGTTACAAGTAGTTACAAGTATTCTAAACTTGTTAATCACAAAACAAAAATACCTTCCGTGCATTACTCTATTCTTTACAGCGACAAATAGCATTATCATCTCTGAAACCGCAATCTTTTTTTACGAAATTCGCCTGTTATCTTCATGAGACGAACAAATTCATACATACTTGTGATTTTTTAAGACAAGTATTTTATCAACGTTTTGTTCAGGAATGCAGGTGCAAGACTCTGTAATATGACTTGAGTAATTTAGCACTTTTTACGTTCTACTTTGTAAGTTAACTGAATTTATTTAGTTTTGATATTGTTATGAAATTAAAGCAGCCAGAAAAGCTATTTTTAATTATTATTATTTGCTAAAATGAATGTCACGTTGCATGATAATTGTTCGTTGTATTGAGTTGTAAATTTTATGGTAT
>JAYJMH010055425.1:0-36084 GCA_036873815.1 Phacellophora camtschatica | reverse complement strand
GAAGGTGTCAATGATAAACACATCATCTGAATTCAAATTCCCTCTCTTTGCAGAAACTTCTTTTATTTGAATATTTTTCTTTTTGTAAATAAAAACAAAAATTAGTCATTGTTGCAAAGTTGCAAGCTACCTTAAAAATCATGTGTAATAATCACTGAAACAATTGCCAAACATTTTGTCAACAATAAGAAATACAGTCTGAATCAAGATCTGCAGTCTCATTTAGTAACAATTTACAAAAACTCATTGACCAATCATGAGCTTTCAAAAATTTATCATAATCAATGTATGCTGTATAATATAAACAAGACTTGTTTAGCATACTTCGGCCTTTCAAACTTTTGTTCTCTTCAGAGTGTGACTAAATTCTAAATGAAACCTACCAAAATATCTTAATAAAAATGAATTTAAAAACGATTTACAAATATTGATCAATTTCCTGTGGTGTTAAGGTATTGGTGAACAGCAAATTAGATCACCACACTGATTGGATATCAATGAACTAAATATTGCAAATCTAACATGATAACAGTCACACTCTGATGACAAGCTGTGTGCAGTGTGCTATAATATCATAGTAATTTGTTGATTTTTATGGTGCACACTATAAAACTACTAATTCTTCTTCATTTTTTTTCTCATTAATTTTAACCAAACTTGAAAAAAAGGATGTAAAATTTAGGATTTGCCCTAAACAAATTAAAATCACTAACCAGTGTTGTTCCCTTGAAGTGCAAGAGTCTTGTTTTTGGTGTATCTGGGACGACTCTTCTAAATCCACTGTCAATGCCTCCCTTCAGAAGTTGAATGTGGTCAAAGTAACTTTTGAACAAACTTGATTCATGACCCATTACTTCCCTGTGTTGAATCGGTTTGTCATCCAACTAAAAGTGAAAAATCAATTATATATCTATATATATAATATATATAGACAAATTTGAGATCTGAACAAATCTTAGCCTGCATGCAGACATCCAACATATTTGACACTTTTGTTCAAAAAGTATTGCATCACTCTTACCAAAATGGCAGCCAAAATTATTCAAAGGCTCAGTCAATAAAATTTAAATAAAAAAGAATGACAAACCAGGGGCTTCCCCACAATAATTGTTGGCAACAAAATATTTGTAATTTAATTTGGAAATTAAAATATATTCAAAATAAATTTGGAAATATATACAAATACAAGAGCAGAAAAATACTTACTAAAGTATCAAGTTCAACCGTTTTATAAGCAGCGGTCCCATACTCATCTTGTGAAGAGTATTTTCCAATCCAGAAATGAACATCATACAATAGTGCCTTAATATACAATATATATGTTTATATTATATATATCATAGTCAAAAAAGGGAAAAATCTAGTGTTTTAATACATAGCTCCATCAGATATATACATATTAAAACTTTGTATAAAAAAAATAAATTCTTTGATGCTTTTGTTGATATTTTTTAATAAAACAGAAACAGATTTTTAGGATACACAAAAACACAACAAACGTTAATTTAAAAAAATGTAAAATACAAGAACCACTCATCTTACATCTGAATCTTTTTCTTTGTATGTGTTCAAGATGATGTAAGAATCGCCATTGTAGAATTCACCATAGCTGTCTTTTGGCCAATCTTTCACCTAAATAACATTAAACAGCAATCAAAAACAATGAAAGCAAAGAAAGCATGTCAGAAGGATAAATATTAATAATTGTGCTTGTACTTGTATACACTCTAAGTGCACCAGAAAGACATATCTATGTAAGTGCAGTGTCTACGAACCCATGTACATTCAGTAATAATTAGAATAATTATGTATGACAGTATGCAGTTATTAGATTTTTGGGAACATGTGCTTTTAGGTGTAATAGAGACTCAACACGAAGGCTACACCTAGACTAGAAATCCTGAGAACACAATATTCTAATTATTATTGAATGTACATGGGTTTATGGACACTGCAATAAGTATCCCAAAATCCAAGGTGCATTCAATGTAGTCTTTGGAGTTTGCATTTTCCTCAGTGCAGTGCACCGGGTGTGATTGCTCTTGTATGTTGGCCTGTTGGCTTAGAGTGGTAAAAGACATAAAGTTACTTAATGAGCCTCTGCATGGTCTTACGTGGAATGCACCTTTTGGCCCAACATCACCACAAGTATATACTGATCCAAAGTTGAGCAATAATAGAAATGCTAACTGCTAATCCAATGCTAATGCTAATCCAATATTTTTGAGAATATTTTCTCTCTGTTAACTTTGGAGCATTAAAATACTTTCTAAAAAAAAGTTTAATTATTTTTAACTTGACTTGTGGAAGTCAAAACCCATTATCAGAGACATAAATGTAAAAAAATGTAATTTTGTCAGTTTCTTGAGCAAAATTCCATGAGTGCAAACTAGTCTCATTTAGAATCTTAAGTTCTGTCTCCAAAGTGTGTCAAAAGTGAACACACAGACAAGATTAATTTTGATAAATGTTTGATAATTTATTATTCTGAATTGAATTATAGAAACAACTTTAAAAGCAACACACCAGAAATTTTTGCACAGAAAAGACTGAAACCATACTCTCTTAAGACCATCTTTTTTGGGTTTCTATTAAATAAATGCACTTATGGGGTGTCCCAAAAAAGTCTACACATTTCCAAAGCTGCTGTGGAAAAAGCTTATGTTTTGATCATCTTGTTTCTACTGGAGTGCTTTGTAGAAGTGGTTTCAACTTGAAGTTCAATACTAGCAAATTTGACTCTTGATAATCGCAAAGTTACGCCAAATAAAATTGCAAATATTATGTTTCTCCAAAACCAGAAGTTCTGATAATAATTTTAAACCTCGAAATCATGTGACCATGAATTTTATGCGTTTTGCTGACTTCCTGCTGAATTCGTCTTAGGTCAACATTAGTATGTCAAATTCTGAATCAACCACCACAAAGAAAATTTGATTTACTCATTAATCAAAATATTCAAAATCATTTGAATTTCAATGTATGGGTGTGTGTTGCCATTCATTTATCAATAATGTTCAAATGTAAATTTCAAAGCTTCTTTATCATAAAAAACCAATTTTCAGCCATACAATGGAAAGGCCAACATCGGTTTTGAAGAAACCCTAAACTTTGGTTATTTCTGGGCATAACTCAGCAGTTATCAAGTTGATTTTGCCAACCAAGGTATCAAACTTTAAGTTTAATGGGGTTTAAGTCTAGTTTTTTAAATACAATCGGAAACAGAAGTATTAAAGGTGAAGTTCCTTCATAATAGCTTTGCAAACATGTTGTCTTTCTTCTGGGACCGTAGGCCCCACTGTTAGTCTAATAGCAATTTTGTTTGTCATGTTCAGTTATTATCAACTGAAAATCTTTAATTTAACTAGTAGTTTATTTTAAATTTTCTGTTTTTCGATGAACATATAGCTTGTTACCCGACTTCTGATTTCAAACAGTCTTCCCTTTAAAATTTGGAGGCTGGGGACAGGCTTGGGAACGCATTGTCTTCAGTATGCAGTAGGCAAGGCATCATAAATGACTGATATTGGCTATCTATTGACTTTCATCTGTTTTTTGTTGAATCAATTAGCCCTCCACAATACAAGTACAGATAAGGTCCCTTTTGAATTCACTTTGAATTGAAGGGCTCACTCTTCCTGGCTCTGGCCGGCCCTGCTATTAGATTGGTGATTCTAATAGCAAGAAGTCATTTTAAAGGCACACAGTTGATTTCAATACCGTGTCTTTGTTTTTGCCACGTCAATCAGAGACCTTATCAGCATTTCAGCAGGCCATGCTACTAGTTTTCCAAATCTAATAGCAACAAAAATCAAATGACCCTCTATCTTGAACTGCCTGTTTTAAACATGTTTCAAGTAAATATTACTGTTTTTTAATTTGTTTAACTGCCAATCATAAACATCTGGGACCTTTCTGCCACATGTAGAGCATCAATTTTGTCTTTTCCGCACGTTTTACATTGTTTATTTTTATTTGGCATACTAAAAACTTTAAAAGTACTTTAAAGTATTTGGCATACTAAAACTTTATTTTAGGTTATTTTTTTTTAAATGAAGACATTCAATTTCAGATTATATAACTTGAGGACATTTTAAAATGTCTGTTAACATTTTATTGAATCAATTATCCTATGTTGTCGAGTCATTTCTGCTTTGCCATAATGGAAACAGTCATTTTTTGCTATTTGAATGTGAATTCTAATAGCAAGGCTGTGCTCTGAAGCTGTAAGCTGTTGACATGCAGTTTTTCTCAGTGGCAAAAGCTCAAAGCTGTCTTCCTAACAGACTGCCTCCAGACTTTACTGAAGGGAGAAGGGAACAAAGTAGAGTCTGCATGAAGGTTATTTTCCGATTTATAAGAAAAATATGGGCTTTTCTACAAATTAGTGCTTAATTTTCTCAAGAATAATTGACTCACAATTTGATTGAACTCTCTAAAGGCGTTTTAAGACAATCCGAAGGGCGTGGTCACAAAATTTTTTTTTTTTAATATCCTAAAACTAATAGCACTTCAATTCACTTTGCTCCCAGCCACCCCTGCTTTACAATCATTAAAATTAAATAAACTACAAATAAATAATACTAAGAAACGGAAAATTACATATGTATTATATAAAATAATAAACATTAAAATACACTAAAATATAAAAGAAATATTTCATGACTTAAAAGGGCTTCTTTCTTGGCCAAAAATTAATTGCAATGCAACCCCCCCATGATGGAATGGAATATGTCTAAACTTTTGAAAGCTCAATCTTTTTAAAACCCACATCCATTGTGGTTAAATTTGTAATGATTCATTGTAGCTCATTGTCTGGCTCACAAAACATTTGCAGGTGAATCATTCAGCTTTCTCAGCATAAAATTTAAAATTAATCTTCTCAAATGTAGCACTTTTTAAACAAGTTAACAACCTTCCATGTGAAAAAATGTTTTACTTATTTCCCGCAGTGTTAAATATTTGATTTCAACATTCTTAAACTGTACCCCTTATATCATAATTGGAATAAATTGACGTGATGGAACATCAATAACTTTTAATAAATAGTAAGCCTAAAAGTTGTAAAAATCAGACAGATAAATAAAAAGCAGTAAATAGACAGATTTTCATGCAGCCCATGACTGACTGCACTGAGTGTGTAGCTGTGTCTTACGATTGCACAAGGAAATGCAGAGGAAAAGAAATAATCAGAAATGGAATAAATTGATGTGATGGAAACGTAAACATCAATAGACAATAATTTTTAATAGCAAGCCTAGCTTTTTAAAATCATATTTTATGGCAGTAGTAGCAGTAGCAGTAAATAGCAACATTTTCATCTAGCTCATATGACTGACTGGACTGTAGTGTGCTTGTCTCACGTACGCGTCTGCGACTACACGAGGAAATACAGAAAATAAAATGCAAGAGAAGACACCACACCACGCCCCTCAAAATCCCAATCAAAAACACACATGACCTTATCGCCTCACCTTGAATTTCTCGATCCTCCAGATTTGGACGCCAACGTCACTACCAGCACCTTTCCATGCAGGTTCGGACTCTGCCGACTCCTTCTTGACCTAAAATTAAAGCAGTAAAAGACTTTTTATGTCAGCAGTAAAATAAAAAATAAGTTCATTTTTAGGCCTAAAAAATTGCAACTAAATAAAAAGACATTTGAAGCCGTCATTTGTACCTTCTTTTCGGTATCTGAGCCAAACATGGCCATGTTGGAATCTTTCCAGTCATACTTCTTTGCTTTTTGCATCTTGGATGTTTAAGTTGAGCGAGTTGCTGCCTTTCTTTTGAGGATGAAATTCACTGCAACTCTCCAACTTCTTGATCCGTTGCCTACTCGTCGCGGAAGAAGACACTCCCAACTTTCTTTACTTATAGGGCAACAACCAAGCCGGGGGCTCTAATGTCTAATTTCAAAAGAATAGATTTTCTTTCGGAAATTTTTCTAAAATTTAGAAATTTATTAATTAATAATTTGTATGCTATTAATATTTTATATACCTTTTGCCTTAACAATTTCATAAATATTGTTTTGTTAAGCTTTCAAAATGTTGTGAAAATGAAAAACTACTGAATTTATTCCGAAAATAGTAACCCCCGCTACCTCTTAAAATTACACAAAGTTTGCAGTAAGATTTTCTCAAAAAGACAATCGGCATTGATCAAGCGTGCTTTCTTTTACCATATATGGTATTATTTTATAAGTTCATTGTTGACGCGGTGAATTTTACATTTCCTCTTTCCTCTGGTTCTTTTCTGCCAAACTCATAAAATTTTGCAAAAAATTGATGTTTGCTAATTGATCTTTCCGTAAACAAATATACAAAAGCAAAGGTCAATGTGAAAGGTCACAAAAAGCACAAAATCTGACCTATTCTTTGCTTTTTTAGGATACCATTTTCAACAAGGCTATCGCCGCAACAAAGCTCTATTAAGCCCCGGGGGTTTGGAGGGTTATACATACAGGGGCGCTTAAAAGAGGAGGGCTTATTAGAGAGTGGAGCTTATTCACGAAATTAATATCGATTCTATGAAAATTTCTTTCTATCGAGTCTCAAGCACATGAAACTGAAAATTAGGGGGGGGGGGGCAAATTAGAGAAGAGGATTAAACTGAGCTTTTACAGTAAAACATTGCGCTTTTAATTAAAGGAAGTAGCCTTTTATTTGTCGTTCATGTTTTATAAATTTTAATAGTAAAATTCCCGTTTCTGTCTTTTGTTAGACAACGCGTCGTGTGTCCCTGGCCGTCTCTGGTCTTACTTATATGCGCATCCAGATACACAGTGCGTCTTAAATCTGTCTTACGAAACAAACTGACGAACTTACAAACAGATGCGTGCAGTACATCATCTCTCTGTAGCATTAAAAGGATAAACTAAATTTAAAGTTTCTCAGTCTTCCTTTTAGTTTTGTTACATCACTCTCCCCAACCCCTTTTGCCCTAAAACATCGCAACGTAATAACAATACAGCAAAAACATGATTCGGCGCAGTAGTTAAAACAGAAGTTGAAAAAAACTGAGACAATTTCATCTTCATTCTGAGTCTCATTTTCCGACCCTTCCACGCCCGGTTTTTTTCCCAATTGACAGGGAAATCATGTTTAAGTTTAATTTTGCGGGGGGGGGGGGTAGCACATACGAACGAGCTTAGTTCGAAACGAAAAGCTGTTGTTGATCTGAAATTAAGATAAATTAAGCCCGCATTTTCTTGCGGAATTACTGTGGGCAAGATATGAACAGAGTAAAAAAATTCACGAAAATTGTGTAAATGCATATATTCAATGTTCATAATTTAAATACACCCCCCCCCCCCCAAGAAAATTAATACTTCTTTAAACTGTCTAATAATGAGAAATCAGGAGAAACAAATAGAAAAATTGCATAATTTCAAAACAGCATTGTTCAATTCTTCAGTTATGTTACTTTCTTGCCTCGTCAAAATTGTTGATGAACCAGTCGCAGGATTCTTTTAGTGCTGAAAAAAAAATGTTCAAAAGTGTAATACAACCAAAAAATCATCAAAAATCCCCGGTGTATTTTTCGAAGGTGTATTTTTCGAAACCGTATTTGCCTAAGAAACCAATGACAACGGAAGGGCTTCTTCGTTTGGGCCTAGGTTGCAAAAGTAGATATTATTTTGAATGCCATCATATGCCATGGATAAAGCTTTGATCACTCGATCCTTGGATACCCAAGGTTACTCAATTCATGCTGGGAAAAATTTGTGCTGAAAAAAGTTCACTGCATTCGGACCTCAGCTTACTAATTTTCCTTAAAAACAATGAAAACCTATATATTCCATGGGTTGTCCGTTTACTGTGCAAAATGTTACACATAAGAAACGACGATGTTTTACACTGTTTTATAGTGTGCGCATTGGAAACAAAGGCTAGTTTACCTTAAAACACTGAAAACTTATAGATTCTATGGTTTCAACTTGTCCGATTACTGTGCAAAATGTTACACATAACACCTCTTGATTAAAAAATGCTCGCGACGCTCAAGTCAGTTTTAAAAACATTGAGATGATCACTGTACCGTAATGCCGCAGGAGCTTATTTAATTTAGAGAAAGTTTAGATGGGTGCTTCGAAAAAGTCAACAAGACCTACGAAATTGTTAAAACAGTTGTACTTTGGTTCTTTTGCTTTCCAAATCATTTGCGTAATGGAACTTATTACATTTGACCTGCAATGGGTGGGTGGTTATTCGATAGGGGTAGGGGGGGGGCGCTTATTCGAGGCATTACCATATAAATTTATACCTGTTTTGATTGGAGTGAATTTGAAATTCGGCCAATACTTTCGTAGTTTTGCATTGCTTGCAGTTTTCCGTAATTGACCATCCGATTTTGTTAAATCAAGCTGAAAAATATACACTGTTATTTTTAATTTTAGAAAACCTTCATTTTTCATGAACGGACAGGTAACACACAACTAGGATAGAGATGGGGGCGGGGGTATTTTAAGATGATGCATTGTATGCTATAGTCGAATCAATCATTCAATCAATCAATCCATCAATCAGCCTTTCAAAATTCGATCTTCGAACACAATGCATTTTGTTAACAAAAAATACCAGCCTGCCACCATCTTCTAAGATCTTAGAAATAAGGACAGAGCCATTGCCAGATGTATGACAAATAGTATTCGTTCTTAAAATACACATTTCAAAATTAATTTTTAAGAAAGAACTGTTATTTGTCATCTATTTAGAGATGGTATGCGTCGTCTCTAAAACTATGATCTAGCTTATAGCATATCCCATCGTGATTAACTGTCGAACATAGGAAAATGTCTTTCTCAGCACTTTTTAAAACAATTTAAAACAATTTCTCAGCACTTCGCAAAACCGATTTAAAGTTTCACGACAACATTGTAGCAACAAGAAGAAAACACACGGAATAAATGGAATAATTACCTGGATTCCGTTGCTGAAATCCATGGCATCAGTGATGAGTTTTGCAACTTCAATTATCGGAAGTTCATCTTCTTCATCAGCTAGACGATGAAATAAATTAGAACCTTGAAAATTATGCATCAATAAACTATGAAACATGAAACTATCACGCAATAAATTATGCATCAGATCATTACTCGAATCCCCTTTATGCAACTCTGACCACTGACTTGTCTCATGAGCTTAAGTGCAATTGCAAAAAACCAATCAAATGGTCCGCAAAATGCAAAAATCAAAAGTTACCTTACTCTTACAATAATGAAAATAATCAAATAAAAAATAAAACTAAGGAAAAGTTTTACCAACTTGACAAAATGATGGGCTCGATTTCTTCGTATTCTCTTAGTACCAACAAAATGATTCGTGCAAGATCCTTCAACATAAGACAAAGTTCTAAATAAATTCTAAAATAACAAATAAAACAAGTGGTATCTTTATCTATAATTTCGATGATTTTCATCGATGATTTTTTCCTATGATTTCAGGGATTAACCCTTTCACCCCTTGGAAGGGCCATATTACCATGGGTACCAGACTTTACAGTAACTGGTACCCAGGGAAGGGGCATATGGGCAATTGCTAAACAACATAAAACGCTACAGTTTCAGATAAACCAAAATCGTGCACCTATTGTAATTGAAAGCTTTTTTATTGTTCTTTTGCGTACAAGAGAGGAGCTCAAAATTTTTGAATTATTGCGTACGAACTTTATAGAGGTTAAAAATGAGTCAAGTTATGTCTCGTTCAATTCCTACCCTGACCACCCCCCCCCCCGGGACACCCCCGGGCATTTGCACAGAAAATATTCCCGGCCCCCGGGCATTTGACGACCCCCGGGATTAAATTCAGTATTGTTCTTTTTGGAAATTTCGTTGTTTGTTACTGTTCCGTTCTAGTTTTATGCCCTGTGAGTTATATTTCTTCTAAAAATATTCATGAAAAATTTAGATTGCATTATCTATGAGTTTGGATCTTCCATTGCGTCGTCTGAATCAGCAATATTTTATAAAACGTTTAGAAATATAGAAAATCTTTCGTGTTCCTCCAGAATACCTAATTTTAAAACAATGAACAACGTCGCTTATTATAAATTTTTTTTGGATGTCAATGCAAGCTTTGAAGAAAAATCCCGGCCCCCGGGCATTTGGTATGCTTTTAGTGCCCAGCCACCGGGCATTCGCCAGAAAAATTTTCCCGGCCCCCGGGTATTTGTGCACAAAAAATTTGTTGACCCCCGGGCGGCCCGGGGGGGATGGTCAGGGTAGGAATTGAAAGAGACATTAGTGCATAGAATATATATATTAAAAATGAGGGCAAGACTAGTGCATAGTGCATGAATTTCCCCTGTATCGAATTAATTTCTTTCGAAGCGATTCAGAAATTTGAAATAAAGTTAATCTTGATTATTTTCTTGACAAAAAATAGGAAAGGTTGGTCCGGTTGCGTCTGATATTTTAAACAATAAAAATATGCAATGGTACACAAGGAAATTACCAGATTACCAGGGGTGTCGGAACCACGGGGGCAGCTGCCCCCTTGCCCTACCAAGGTCGTGATAATTTTTTATTTTCTCATGTTTGCCCTCAAAATCGATTACAATGAAAAAATTAAAAAATTACAATTCTTATAGCTTACCAAAGAATAAATAAACTGCCTCACTGGTTTTCCAGTACCACACACGATAATTGGAGAGCTTGATACTGTAAACAGATAAAACATGAGTCTTCGTATGAGGTAGCCCTCATATGATTGTAAGAATATGGACAGTTAAATAATCAGATAAGATCAGAAAATATTGGGTATTTATTACAAATTTAAAAAGACCAGAAACATTATAAATATAGGATCCTTATTTTACAAATTTAATAAATGCTCTCAAAAATTTCTTAATCCTTAATATAATATCCTAGTGAGGAGCGTGGCTCAGTGGTTAGCACTCCTTCCTCTCGATTAAGCGACAGGAATTGGAGTCCCAGCCTCGTGTCCCAAAGTGCACTCAGCTTTCCACCCTTCCGAGGTCGGTAAAACGAGTACCAGCTTGCTGGGGTTTGTAGATGCTTATCTATAATCCGTGTCCCTTGCTGGAAACAAATCATCTCGAGACTTCTGCAGGTTAGGAACGTTAAATACGATTACTCACACACTCACAAACAATTTCTTGTTCGAAACCTTAATTAAATCGTGAACTGGTCAAAAATTAAATATCAAACATCAAAATTATGAAATAATGCTTTGTTTATATATCTAGTTTAAAGGCTGCATATCTGATGGAATAGAGTTTACGCTATTCAATTGGTCTAATAATGTAAATGATGGTCAAGAACTAAACCGAAAATGATTCTTACATTTTGCCAAATATGTTTTATGAATTAAGCCAGGTATGACATGACTATCTTCTAAGTTATAGTTGTCATTAGGACCAAATATGTTGCAAGGAATCACACTTGTAAACTGGCATCCATATTGTTGATTGTATGCTCTGCAAAAAATGAATAACTTCATTCAGATAAAGCAGGGAACGTCATTGTATGCTGATGCAAATATTGCTTTAAATTTATTGATACAAGTTTAGCATACTATCGTCGTTATTTTCACATTTTCTTATGATAGAAGTCTTACCTGTTTTGAATGTCAATCATCCTTTTCGCATATGAATAACCAAAATTTGATTCGTGAGGTGGTCCGTTGTGAATCATATCCTCGGACATAGGTAGTGTTTTATTATCTGGGAAAATGCAAGTCGACAAACAAGAAATGCATTTCTCTACCTGTAAAACAAAATGTGCAGTGGTAAGAAATATCACGAAATTACGTCAGAATAAAGAATGTTTGTCCATCTAATACCTGAGACCCTTAGGCCTTAATATAAAAAAATTTACAAACTTCTCTGATATAATTGTTCAAAGAAAATCGTCCAGAAACAAATGAAACATCACCGGTGAGTGTGTAGGAGCAACAGAGGCGGAAATTGTGCCCCCAAACACGAATCTGTCGGAAAATTATATGTTTTGTCGGAAATTTTAAAATTCGGGATGGATGATTCAAATTTCATTGCTGAGATAGTGAAATATTTCCCAACAACTCTTGAAAGCAATATTTAAGGAGCGTTTCCCTCTTTATAAAGGTAGGAAGCACCCCTTGGATGGATGATGATGTACCAACAACTTATAGGAGGGTCAGAATCACGAATCAATCTTTTATTTTATTTTGATGCAAGCCGCAATAAAAGAAGGAAAAATAAATTACTCATTTTGTTTACGAAAGTAAACGTTGTTGATGTCATTAATTTGGAATGTACATTCAATGCCCCCCAGCTAGCAGCTAAAACTTTTTCAAAGATTTCACATTTAAGTGGTTTCTAGATATAAGAATTTTGATTTTTGCATACGCGTTTGTCTAAATATTATTATAAGCTTTTACATATTTTTCCTGTTTCTAGATTTTCTTTTTCTTTTTTCCCATTTATGATATCGTTTATCTCCTAGGCAATAAATCCAATTCTTTATTTAACCTTGTCTCACAATGTTTAAATGGTTTATGGATTTAAGAATCTTGATTTTTGCATACGCGTTCGTCTATCTTCACATTTGAAATGGGTTTTTGTTCAAATTGTGAAATCTGAAATGAAATGAATGGGTGGCTAAAAACCCCAGCCCCCTTCGGTTCCGACAATAATATTTGATAATATTATCACAAATTTATTACTAATACTTAAATCATTATTAATATAAAAAATATTATTTTAAAATTTACCTTTTCTTTACAACTTATACTAAGAACATTTTCGTTCATCTGACTGTTTAAAATCTACATTAGAAAAAAAAAATTATTATTTAAAACACAAAATTTTTGCGACCAAAAAAATTCACTGGCGAAATTATTTGTAACTTGCTTTAAACCAGAAATTAATTTACCAGCCTTTACCCAGAAATCAATAACAAGAACATTTTAGCAATGGGTACATACAGGCATGTGCAGCCAACAAGGATGGGTTTAAAGGCAATAAATTCTCCAAACATGGGTATGATTTTCAGCAAAAATATTTTGCGTTAGATATCACGAATTGTTATTAATGTTAGGTGTTTTTGAACGAACATTTGAAACACACGAACATTTGAACATTAAAGATGGGTGGGTTTATAAAATCTCAGCGGCACACTCCCATCCGACCGTGGGTTGTGTCACCCCCTCTGGGAAAAATCGACTCACATAAAAATCTAAATTATTTTCCATGTTTCTGTATAATCCTCCAACAATTGCTGCTAAATGTATCACGTGTGTGGGGTTGTGCGTCTTGAATATCTTATCAACTTCGCATCGTTTCCTGTAAAAAAACAAACAGCGCAATTTGTACGACAAATAATCAGATGCCACTTTAAACTGTTAAACTAAAAAACAGTTATCAATTCCAATTCCAAATTTGTGTTAGGAATTGAATGGAATTGAATGGAATTGTCTATTTGGCTGTGCTATCTCTTCGAAATGAAATTAGATTCCTTATTCCAAGTCCCCCACCCCAACTAATTTCCTGTTGGAAAAAGCGTCAAAATTTTGTCTGGTGACTGTTTCAACATCCCCCCGGCACATGATTTAAGAACTTTTTTCGTGGTCATGAGAAGTTTCTGGAGTAACTTGGAACAGGGATAGCCCGATGTGGCACACCAGAATTTTGGGGTTTCCAGAAGATTGGGGGTCGTTATGAGGTCACTATGACGTCACCAAAGACGAAAATTTCACCATGCCACCAGATAAGATTTGACGTTATTTAACTAATTGAGCAAAAATTAAAAACAAATTATCTATGAAAAAGAACAAACTTACGTAAGATCTGCATCTTTCGAAGACAGAAATATCCATTTTTCATTTGAAGCTTTTTCTTTTGCCACAACTTTCTTCAAAGCAAATCCGACTAATCCCGAACCCCCAGTTACTAGAATTACTTTCTTGTTTTTTGATGTCATCTTTGCTGTAAGCATAATTAAAATATTGAATTCATTACTTCTACAAATAATCATAAATCTTCTATAAGTTACTTGAGAAACGAACTTTGTTGTAAGCATAAATTGTAATATTTGACATAAATTATAATATTTACCTCAATTTATAATATTATCCTACACATCTCTGTGATTTTGTCTTGGCGAAAATTGTTTAGGTTAAATGTCTTAATCTTAATCCTTTACAAACTGGAATGCTTGATAGAATACCATCAATAAAACATGAATAATGCTTGAAATATAGAAAAATCTCATAACATTTATTCACCAAAACAAACTGCTATCTCAAAATTATACTCACCGATTTGCAACGGCCTAAGTTCAAAATCTACTTCAAACACAACTGAGAAATCTCTCTGGATTAAAAAACTTTTGAATAATATGTGTGAATTTTAGCCAATCTTCAATCTATTCCTTGCATTTACTTATAATTCTCTTTGTAAAAAAATACACAAAAAATAAAAATCATGCTACGATTGTTTAAAAAATCTTTGACATTGTCTAATGTAAATGCCATAGCACAGCAGGTCAGGCGTAGAATATTCACTTCTTCAAGGCACAAACAACTTGTATCGAATTACGGGCTTTATTTACTTGCAACTCGCAATCATGGAGTTAAAAGCCACATACAGATCGAGTCTCTACCTCCTTAACCAGAACTGTCTTATCTCAAATCGTTCTGATTTCCCTTGAGAGCTTTTGGTGTTGATTTATCTTCGGTTCTCTTGAAAACTCGCTTCCTCGAACAAATTTCCATTTCCTTTGAGAGTTGAAGAAAACCGGGTTCAATTGTAATAAACTTTTACTCAAACTATTTGGTATCTCCTTTGAGAGCTTTTATCGTTGATTTATCCTCGGTTATCTCGAAAACTTTTTTTCAAATAGATTTTGGCCATCCCTTGAGAGTTTAAGATATCCCCGGATTTTACTGTACTGAATTTTTGATCGATTCCCCATCGAGTGAAATTTTACTCACAAGATGTTTCAGACAAACCTTAAAAGCTTTTAGTATTGATTAAGTATTGATTATCTCAGAAAGTCACTGGTTTATCTCAAAATTTGTACTAATATTTTCAAACTTTCTTCTTCCACAAGACAAAAATTCCAAGCTTTGAATCAACAAAAATTTCTTTTAAGCCCAGTTAAATTTTCTCTAAAATTGAAAAGCCCTCCGGGAGCTGAATAGCGCTTTTAAAATATGCTTTCTGATGTTTAAAGGTAGTGAAACTTTTGACATGCCAACCTTTCATAAATCACGAGCGCCTACTGATTGCCCAATGATGCGTAAATTAGAACAAATTGTGTTTTTTCAAGGGCAAAGCTGTCAAACTGATTTTGATTTTGCCAAGCATCAAGCAAACATGGCAATGTTAGGTGAACTTAAGCAATATTTTCTATCTTGAGCAAACATGATCTAATGCTCAAGGTGACCCATCAAGGAGAATTTAACATTTAACGACAAACGTATGTTTTTGGTACTGTAATAGCTTCACCAAGGGGTGTCCCCAAAGGAAAAAGGAATTTTTTAAAGACAAATTTAAGAAAAGAAAAGAAAAATACTTTTACTGTAAAATATTTTTACTGTAAAAATTTACATTCTAGCACCCCTGTCGGGAGAAGCTAGCCCAACATTTTTGTGGTGTTATCATAAAGGAAAAAAAAATTTTAGTCTGGAGTAAAATCTTTTCTATATTAGCACGAGGTATAGGTGATAAACCAAAGGTAACATAACAGAATAGAAATGCATTTGTTGACACAAATAAACTCCATTAATCACATTAAAATTCAAAATATACAATGGGTGTTCTGAGATAAATCTGATGATAATTTGTGTCTAAACATTAAAAAATTAATCAATATATATTTATAATAATGGATTATTCTCTTGCCTCTTTCTGTGCTAACGAATATGATAGTTATGAAATGATCATGTGAAGTAAATGAGATGCTGCCCTCTTTTTGCAAAACGTTTTGTGAATTTAGAAATATTTTGCACTACTTCTTTTCCAGTAATTAGCATCTACCGGTGACCCAAAGAAAACTATCCCCGTTTTCAGGGCTGTAGCTTGAAATCTTTGAGACTACAAATCTCAGGTTGTACACAAAACGATGTTCGAAGGGCAAACTTAGAGACATTGTTCGGATATTATTTTGAATAAATTTGAGACCTTTAGTTCACGGATTTCAAGATACAGCCTTGAGAACAGGAGTAGTTTATTTTTTGGGTCACCAGTATTACCAACAGAGGTAGCTGGAAAATGTAAGGGTTTGGAACGAGCAACAACAATAATGAAATTTCTAAAAAAAAGGTGGGAGGGGGAGCCTTCCTGTCCTAATGGCTGTAACAGCATTGCAATTCTTTACTTATATTCTCGCATTGGAGATTGAAAGCAGAAAATTACAAGTTATTAAACCCACTTTACATTCGTCCTTCCACTTCCAATTCTTTCAGTCTTTTCAAAATGGATTCTTTGGCTTTCTTCTTGTCGCGATCTGTTTTCTTGACAGCAATCCCTTTCTTCGTGTCAGTTAATCTACGAGAAATAGAAATTAGAAAGTCCAGTTCGGAAAGTCAGCTTCATCAAAAATTAAACCCAGCGTTTTAGTAATCCTAAATTTTATAAAATTTATTAATTTGTCGGTCGAAAAAGAAATTTCGAATTGATTTAGTTGTTTTGAAAAAACCAAAGCAATTATTACTGTTGGTGCCAAATATCCCTAAGTTTTTAACTACATTAATTGCACATTTCATATAGATCATTTACTAAAAAATATATTTCATTATTATTATCATTATTTATTATTATATATCATTTACTAAAAAATAACTAAAAATACAAATGCAACAAATCAACAAAATTGTGTCTGTTAAAGTCCGTTTTATTTTGCCACTAAATAAGGTTTAAGATGTTAAAAAATTTAAATAAATAAATAAAATATTTACACAGTTTCAAAATACAGAAGAAAATAAGCAATTAATAGATACATAAATACAATTTTTTTAAATAACACAATACCCCTAACTAGAGTGACAGGGATAACATCAAAAAGATCAAAATAGCCTTAATTCCGTGATGGTCCGTTTTAAAGGTGTGCAATAAAAGAGAAAATAAATGTTAATCCTACTAGAATTGGAAAGAAAAAAGGCATAAGGGTAAAGTTAGCGGTATATGCCAACTCCGTCTTTCATTACATTTTGCAAAAAACAGCTTTTACTTCTACGTTTGAAGGAATTTATGTTGTTTGAAGTTTTAAGGTGTAAATCCAGCATAAGCAAGGTGTAATTAAAACAAACAAACAAACAAAGGACCTTCAGAGTGGTAAACATTCCTAATTCATGTGAGGAAATATAGAAGGAAATATTTGAATCCAAAAATGGCAACTCTCGACGATTCTTGGCAACAGCCATCAAATTGCAAAAGTTAATATATAGCGATTTGATTGATTCATCAATCATTTTTCTTAAAACGAGGCTGCTGTCAACAGTGGTGCCACATAATAACGGTCAATATAAATTGTTCGCTAATACAAAATCAAGAAGCATGTTATCTGGAAAATGTTTTGGATATGTCTGGTTATAAGTCGTCGCTTGTTGGCAGACGAACAATTCAATTGATTAGCAATAACGAGTTGGGGGCAGCTTGATCAATGGGGCAGCTTGATCAATGGGGCAGCCAGTTTGCTGTTGTTATGCTATTTGACACTGTCATTGTTTTTGTTGTTGTTGATGTTATTGTTGCTATTCTTGTTGTTGTTGTTAATACTCACTTTTCATATAATTTTGCAGCTAACCCAGGAGTAACACGATCATATTTTCTGTTTTTTGTTTCTTTAAATTCTGAACAAAATGTAGACCAGTCTCCGTAGAGCAGCAAATTCACAATCTAAGAAAGGAAATAAAAGTTCAGTATTTAGACGAAACGTTTCCAGTAAAAGTCAAACATTGATTATGATAAGTTATACATAAGAGAGCAACTGAAAACTCAGATTTCATAAAATAAAGTGCAGACTAAAGGAGTGGTAGAAAAGCAAAGGAACTGGAAAATAAAAAAGCGTAACATTGATAAGTTATACACACAAAAAATATTGTAAGATTCTAGACATGGCAAAAGTTTAAAATGAAAATGTTCCGCAGGAAAACAAAAAATAAACAAAAATATTATTGAAAAATGAACAATAGAGAGATTTATTATCACGTGATGAGAATTTTTGGCGGTTCAGAATTCTCATCACGTGATAAAAATATTATTGTTGTTAAAATTAAAGAACTTCCAGTAAATTTCCAACAATATCAAGTCATGCATACAGAACACAAAATAAAAGATTTGTTTGCTTCAAAATTTGTTAATCTTGGTCAGAAGAAGTCTTGTGAAAAATATTAGCATTTAAAGTTTGTTGAATTAAATAGTTTTTTAAGTCGATCCTGTACATTTATTTTTGTTTTCAACGCATGCAATATCGACTATTTTCATTATACACCAGTTTGTTTCGAGTAATTTTCGATTTCGAATATGGCGCTATTTTGCAACGTAAATGCAGCGAACACGCATATTTGTTTACACAAACTTGTTGACATTTTACAATGCATGGCCCAAATCAACAAGTTTTTAAAATAAATATTTACTTCATTGAAGTTTAATGCTGTTGAAAATGTTGAATATTTAAAAAGTTTACATTTTCACAAACATAATTTTTTTTAATGTTTTCAAAGTACCTGTCTCAACTCAACGAATGTCATTTCAAGCAAGCCTTCTTCAAATCCTTCAACGGGCTTTGATCCAACAAAATCTATATAGAAGTAGATATAGTAAGTCCAAAATATTTCCTTTGCACAAAATATCTTATTTGCAAAAAAAATGGCATGGTATTTTTCGACGTTTTACAAAAATAAACAGGAATTCAAGAACAACATAACATTATTATGAAACAAAAACACGATTTGTGTTTAATCATTACATAAAAAAGGAATAATAAAATGCGAAACTTACCTTCACAGCATTTCAAATCAATATCAAAACCTTTGAGACCATTCACACTCATTTGTTTTACCTATGACAAAATAAAGCAGTAAAAATGCAAAAATTCATGAAAAATAAAAAGATAAAAATATTAAGAGTAAACTCTCTCTTATGTCTGTTACTATGCCTACAAGTCAGAATACAATTACTGCGTCAATCCTCTTCAAGATATTCGTTTTCTTTAAACAAAACGGTTCTCCATAAATACTGAAGAAAAACCCAGGTTCGAATCAGCAAAAGTGATTAAATTTAAAACAAAAGTGCTAGTCTTAACGAAGTTATATTGTCCCGTCTCTAATACAAACTCAGAGATTGGTTTTTAACAAAGTTGAATTGTCTTAGGCTCTGTTTACAGAATTAACAAATAAGAACCAAACCTCATCGGCGACCAAATATCTTTTCAGTTTAGTTGCTAGATGTTTACAAGAAGACATACAAGCGGTCGCTGCGACATCCCCCTAAGATGAATGAAAGTTTGCAAAAAAATAATTTTAAAGAATCTCTTAAAATTTTAAAAAATAATACGTTTGCTAGAGTTTGGCAAAACCGTGCTGATAAAATTCACTCAATATTGTTTTAACAAAATTACTGAATAGCTAAATTAAAACTAGTACCATGCATGTCAAAATAAGTGCTTTGAGCTTCAAGCCATTTAACTACAAACCCTAAATTTGTTAACACACAGAAACCAGGGCTTTCAACTAAACGGCCCAGGCAACACGAACAACAAACAATTTCAGCATCCATTACACTTGCCACGCGTAGCCTCAAAACCCTCAAGGCTGCCATTACACACATTTTATCAATGCAATATATCAAATTGTGAATTAGCTAATTAATATTTATAAAATATTGAGCAGCATGATCCTTAACAAACTCAACTAAACAAATCATCTTTTTTGGCCTCCAAGAAGATGCTACAAGCAAAAACAAATTTGACGACAACAGATCTGGTCTGGTTGACAGAGCAATATGAAATCCTAAACAAACCAGCTGAAAAAGTAATTTGCCTTTAGGCCAGACACAGCACAAGTAATCAGCATAAATTGTAAGGTCATAGCCTCATTTTTTGGCTAAAAATAAGAGTTTTTAACATTGGCTAGTTTTGGCCTAAATATATTTCTTGGGTTAATAAACAAAAAGACTTACAGGCAAACTGTCAAAAGTGATGAATGCACCCTGGAGGTAAGCAATCAAATCAACAAGATATTCACTTGGTTGTGTTCGTTTCGATGATGGCATCCAATTATAATTCGCTGGAAAAACATGGCAAATATATCAACAATGATCATAGCTAGGGGTGTGTATTCGTTTAAAAGATATCCTTCAGATATAAACTAAAGAAAAGAAACTAAAGTTTGATATATAACACTGGGCATCGAATAAGGGCTTTTCAGATTCTGTTGAAAGAAGAGATAACAATATTTTCCTGTTTAAAAATTAAATAAGTATGTATATCATAAGATTATACATACACAAACTGAAAAATTCATCCATCTTTGAGTTGAGCTTTTCAAAAATTCGTTGTTCTGCTTCGGCACGAACATCCTGAATATGAAAAATATGACAATAAACGAAAAGGAAGAAATATTGGTAAATGAGCATTAAACTATTGGTAAATGGGCTCATACAAATGTTATAAACAAATTTTAAAGAATGTCACTTAAAAACAATAAACTTACTTTGAAAGTTGAGCTTCCATACAATTTAGAAACATTCACACTCTCTTCAGTTGCCCTGCAAAATCAAGTTGTTTGATAATACTGCTGTTGAAAAAACATCATTCGTTAACGACTTTGTTGCTGTTTTAGGTGTTTACTAGACTTGCCTCAAGTCTATTCCTTTTTTAATCCGAGAAAAGAAGAGCTGAAGGAACTGAGAATCGAGAAAAACGAAAGGAGAAAAGGAAAAAGAGTAAAATCTCGTTTGAATTTTTATTTCCTTCTCCTCAGCTTCCCTTCGTTTGTTTTTCGTTCAGTTTTTCTCAGTTCTCGGCGGTTCTTCTTTTCTCGGATTGAAAAACAAATAGACTTGAGGCAAGTCTAGTTGTCCACAAAATTCGTATCTTATCCATACAAAAAAAGTACGGATGCAGAGACTTGGCAAAGATATTGTTTAAATAATTGAGAAAAAAGATGACCAGGAATTTGTCAATAGTAAAAACTGCAGTTTAATTACGGGGAAGTAAGAAAGTAAAACTTTGCCATCTACAGATCTTGAAACGTGTCAAAATGAAGTAGATTGAAAGCAAAGAATTCAACATTGTGGACAAATTGCAAACCTTTTTACAATTGTACTGACGCTTACAAAAATATCCCTACATGCTTTAAGGATAGTTTTAAGCCTTGTAAATATATTAGGGCAGAGTGTCCACGTGGTTAAGGTTCTGTGTTTCAAGCGACTGTGAGATGGTTCTGTGAGAGGGTTCGCGACCAGTTGTCGGAGTTTCTAACTACGACACCCACAGCAAACTAAGCTGTTTATCTTTTCGAAGTCAGTAAATGAGTCCCAGCTCCGCTGGGATAAGTGATTGTCAAACTATGGAATGGAGTGGCTCCCTCACCTACCCGCCTTGGGTAGCAGCAAACGAAAAAGACCATTCGGGTTGCCTTAGACCTAGCAGTCGACCTACTTACTTACTTACTTACTGTAAGCGTTGACAACATTACTTCCATTTCTACGATCTCAATCGATAACTTCAACATCGAAGGATTGGTAAATGAAATTAGATAATAAATACCTATAAGAGTGAAAACCAACAAATAAAGACAAATGCTAACAAACAAATAAAAAACAAACCCTGTCACACTTGAGATAAATTTCTCTAACTCAGGACAAGCTTCTTCCAAGTGCATCGTGTTGACAGATATCTGAACAAGCTGAGGAGTACACAAATATAACTATTATGGTATTAACATTATTTTTATGGTAAGAATTTTCGACAAATGAAGATTTATGGAAAAATTATGGTGAGACCGAGTCTCGAACTCGGGACCTTCTGCTTTCCAGGCAGTTGTTCTACCGACTGAGCTATCTCACCACGCTAACCCTTGTAAGCGTAGTTCATTGATATCCAAACAGTGTGGTGATGTAATCTGCTGTTCGACCAGTATTACATCACCATAAACACCATAACTTTTCCAACTTCATTTGTCTTAATGGAATATTTGGTACTATGGTATTAATATTATTTTTATGGTAAGAATTTTCGACAAATGAAGATTTATGGAAAAATTATGGTGAGACCGAATAATGTTAATACCATATATCAAATATATATATATAATATAGACTAGGTTCTTAATTCTTATCCTGTTTTTCTTATCTTTGTGATCTTGTGTGCCTTGTGTGCATGGTAGAATTTTCTTTGAGAGCTTTTTTTTCTTCAGCTTTGTCAACAACTTTGTGCATGCACTTGTATTTGAAATCAGAGATGTTGGTACATCCAAAAATCAAGATATTAACGAAAAAATGTCACACTAGTATGCAGTTTGCTCTTCAAACTGGTAAAAACTTGGTATTGTGAGTCATGAAAAATATGTGTCTGTAACAGCTCATTGAGTTGTTATAACTGTTAAAGGACACAAAAAAGTGTACTATTGTGGCAATCAAAGAATTACCCTAATTATCTCTTCATGGGGTCACACTGCTAAAAATAATTTATTTATTTGCTTTTCCTTACTAACACACTAACCATTGTACGTAATACCTAGTAGTATGTCAATGTACAGTATCATTAGATAGATAGATAGATAGATAGATAGATAAAGGTGTCAAACTTTAACCAGTGAAATGCCAGTTGGGATAAAAAATTATTATTTGATCAAGTTTGTTATCATTTCAGTAATTTTCAGCTACCATGGATGATTTCATTGGTCATAAATTCAACAAATTCAAAACAGTGATGGAAATGTTAGATTCTGAACTCACAACTGATGGCGTTTCATCGTCAGTCTTTGAAGATTTAAGTGAGGTAAACTTCTTTATTGAAAATCCTGATTTTTGTTTTGATCAAAACTTGTTATTGTTTATGTTGTGAAATGTATACTTTCGTGGGAGAGGCGTGCGATCGAAATTTGTTTTAAACAAACTTGTTTAAATTTGTTTTGTTACATTTTGATAGGAGATGATTATAATGTTTTGTTAGTTGGAAGACTCTTCTGCAGGTTAAATGCAATATTTTTATCACATGCCATCACACGCCTGGATTTGCCTAGGAGTGCAATTTGTAGCACCTCTACTATATTTTTCCCACGAAAGCCTGGTATACTTGTATGTGTAAGCAGATTTTTTTCACGTAAACCTATTATTGTCAAGTTGTAAGTATATATATATATAGTGAATGAAATATTTTTTAAGGCAAAGCAAAGATTGAAGGATGTGAAACTACTGTATTTTCAACATAAACTAATAATGGATGAAATCAAAGACATCATACTGGAGAAAGAAGGCAAGAGATCTGATGAGCAAGAATCTAAAGAAACATTTCAGGTATCATTCATTCAAGATGTTTTCATTCAGTCTTCAAACTTTTTTTGCAAATTTGTCAAAAAGGGTTAATTTTTTTCTTTGCTTTCTCAGCCAGGTTCATCAAAATGTTTCTCCTGATGAACTACAACTAAAATACAAATGCATTTAACACTTTAGGTTTGCATATAGCCTAAATGTATTTGTGAAAACTTTGCAATTTCTTTAAAGACTGCAATTGGCCCTTAATTTTAATGTGGAGGGTATTTTTAACCAAGATAGAAGGAGGCCTGATTCATATTGCCTCTATAACATTACAATTTGCATTTTCCTACAATAATTGACAAGAAGTTTCATTCTTTTTCCCCAGTGGTATATTTCAGTATTGGTAAGAATATTTGCCCCCTGAATTTGAAATTTGGAGGGGAATGAAAATGGTAATATACTGTTTTTCAGAACTTGCTTGGTATTGGTATTATTTTTCAGGCATTAGATATGCTGGATGATGTTTTGAGCAATGCAGAGGCCAAGCATTTTCTCAAGATGTCATACATGGAAGGAGATGAAAGTAGAAACAATTTATTTGGTGTGTCAGAGGATAAATTAAATCACAAATACTCGAAAAGGAAAGATTACAGACAAGTAAGTGTGCCAATTTTTAGGCCTTTGTTTTTTATCTTTCGTTTTGTTTCAACAGCATATAGTTGTTTTTGTATTGTTAGGATCAGAAATTACAGAATTTAAAACACAAAAAATTTTCCTTTTGAATCTAACCTTAAAAGATATAAATTACAACAGAATGAGTTAAAATTAGCCTGGTGTACAACCAAAAACAGGGGTAAATATTCTTCACAATAATTCATTATTTCTCTACAACCAGGAGGTATGGTTCTTTTTTCTTCCTTGTTAAACTTGATACTTTCTAATGAGAATTTATTAGAAATTTCATTCTTTTTCCCATGTGGAATATTTCAGTATTGTGAAGAATATTTACTTTTGAAGCTAAAAAATAATTTAACTGTGATTTCGTTCTTTTGAAGGTTCTTCAGCAATATTTTATCCCTGATATTGAGCAAAAGCTGAAAAAGGAATGTATAGATTTGATGAAGATATGGGATTCGAAAAGTGAAGAAGGTAAGGTTTCCTATCAGTCTTATTTTAAATAAGATGTAAGTATTATGTATTGATAATACTCCCCTAATATAACACAGCTTCTTCAGAGCAATATAATATTAAGCAAAATGGAAATCATGTGTCATTGTGTTATTACATGTGTCCATAGGTTATGGTCAATAGGTTTGTGAAAATCTCTTTGATGTTTTAAGAGTAATTTTAGTATGATTTTGGGTTGAATTAAAACATATTGTACTCGGTGATTTTTTTGGAATCGGTTTTTTCTTTTGAAATTTTTAAAAGGTCTATTTGTTTATTATCTTCTTCCCAGAAAGTGATGGCCTGGCTTTGGCAAAAGCTACAAAACTTCCGTATTTCATCGAAACGGAAGTTTGCAAAATTGCTGATGCGCAAAAGAAATTGAAACGTGAAAAGAAAAATTGTCAGGGATTATTGTTAGAATACCGAAAGGTAATACACCTTCCATTTACTTTAATTTTCGATTTTTAAGAGAGACGAAAAAAGTCGTTTGAGATCAGTAATCTAGGAGAAGTAAGTAAATAAAATTATGCCACTAACTTAAAGTTTACAATCTAAAATCTAAATTAAACGATAAGATGTAATACATGCATGTTAAGAAAAAATCAACGTATAAAAATCCTAAGTTTGAAATCACAAACCCCTAAAGTAGAGTGGCAGCGATAGCATTAAAAGATCGAAATACCTTGTTTCCATAATGGTCCTCTTGGAGGTTTGTGGATGAGTTCACGACAGGGGAAACAATCGAATTTGAAATAAAAAATAATAGCCTTGTGTAAAATTTTGCTTCCGTGGGGCTTCAGAGCGCTGTGTTCTTTAAATCTGCAACACTAGAGATGTTATTTTTTGTTGTCGTTTGGTAGAAAAAATGGCCCCGAAGCGGATAAAATTGGCTTAATTGTAGTGACAGAAAGAAGGCATAATCCAAGAAAACCGGATTGATGTTGTGACAATAAGAAATAACGCCTGCAAAGAAAGTTATTACAACTACAGTTTCAAAATTGTTTTGTAAAGTATACTTTCCAATCTTGTGCTTGCACTTGAACTCGCCATGAGTCTAAACTTCGCTAACGTTTGATTCTGTATTAGACCTCTCAATATTTATGATATATACCGGGCCGTTGAAATGAAATTGATTGACACAAAAACCAGAATCCCGTTTATTTTCCGACAAAAAATGTACGCGGCTAGTAAATTTTTTGTTCCAAAAAATTTCAAATGCAGGATTGCCATAAATAGACAAATATGGATTTTTTCTTCACAATTTCAAAAGGGTTCATCCATAGCTCAAGATACTACCATTATAGCTTCTTTTGTAAATTATTTGGAATTTTTGCAGAATGAAGACAAACTCTTTCTTTCACGTTACGAATTTGAATTTTAATGTGTTCGAGCATTCGATGCTACTTATTCTTTCTTATTTGTTAATTTCCTGTGGAAAAAAGTCACAGGCCTGTTGATATGGAGTGTCGAAATATTTTAAAAGCCTGTTATTTTAGGATAAAAATTTGTCAGTGTCCCGTGCCTTATTTCACCGGTCCCATATGTATCATAAATATTGAGAGGTCCCTAACAAGGGACTAAGGCCTTTTTGTCGGCTTTTTGTTTGAAATGAAAAAAGTTTCGAGAAAAACTTAAATTTGTGTTAACATTATAACTACACTTAGACTTTCTCAAAATCCATTTGTTGTTTGATCAGTGTTTTTATATGATCCTCTGCGGAGAAGAGAAGGGAACTGTGGATGAGAAACCATAAAATGCTTTTCTTTTTCTCCTCTCCGTTTTCCCTTCGCTGTTTCCTTTTCTCCCCCGCAGAGGTTAATTTAAATACACTAATTAAACAAAAATAGACTTCGAGAAAGTCTAAACTCGACTGGACTGGTAATATCATTGCATGAAATGCGTCAATTTATGCACTGCTTCGTCATTCTCAAGGTTGTCAAATCGTACACACAAACATCGGAAGAGCTTTTAAAGAGGCATCCTCTTGACGAGAAAATGGAAAATACGAAAATCACTGTGGAGTGGCTTGCAGCTAAATGCGATGCCATGCAAGGAAAAATAAAGTATTTTCATTTCATTTCTTGATAAATTTGTAAATTCCAATATCTTTTTATTTGTGTTTACTTTATTTGTTTATTCAATTTTGTTTTTAGTCAATATTGCACTTAGAAGGAATTGCGCATTATGCATAGAATAGAACTTTTCTTTCGGATATAGTACCTGGTCTCTAGGCCATTCCTATATTTCCAATGCGAATGGTTTTCTTGCCTCTTTTTCTCCTAAAAATTGCTCAAAAAACGTATGGGAAGGGAAATTTGTACTAATGGGATTTCACAAATGCTTGAAAGCAAGGGTCCATTCGAGGGCGAAGTTCAAATCTCAGGACAACAATAATTTATTTATTAATAGTTTTGAAGTATAATACCTGGAGAAAGTCCTCAAATTTTACTGAAAATACATTTTCTGCCAATTCTAGAAATGTTTTTAAAGTTCATATGGTTTATATTCGTTCTGTTATATTCTTGACGATTTATTAAATTTGTTGTTGAGTATATAATTCATTGTCATTATTACTTGTACATTTTTAGAGTTCTTCAATGCCAATTATTGAAAGACACCTATAATCAAGAAACTGTACAAGCTCTCAAGAAAGTCAGGTATGGAAGAAGCATATGACAGTGGGAATCCGCATAAAATAACCAACAATTAGCTACAAGAACTTTAGGCTGAAATTCTGTATCACTTTCTGACTAATGGCCTACTGTTAGCGGCACATTCAAAACATCTGTCATTTTAGGGTTACGTCAAAGAAATAGATTTGGTCATTTTAATAACCATATTTTTCTCAGCTCAACGGTGAGCTTGTGCGCAAATTATCTAAGCAACATAATAATACGTCCGTTGGTATCAACGAAGATGTTTTCGAAAATTAAGTATAGGCAGATTTTCTGAGAGAGTTTCTTTAATTTATTCAAAGTTATCGCTATTTCCCAAAGACTAAAGCTAAAGTTAAAGTTAAAGACAAAGTTATTCACAGAAGCACCGGCAATTTATCAACATAAACAATTATAGACAGAATTACAGGATAACAGTTAAAGTTACAAAATATCAACAGAAACTGCAACAATAGAGTTGTATCATTTTACAGGAGGTGTAGGCATCCATTTACGGTATCTAAGAATTTCTCTTAGAAGTTTATTGTGATTAGTTTTTGTCAATGAAATCATGAAATTTGGTGTCAAAAGACCACATTTGCCAGCCTGGTCATGGTCCCTCAAAACATGGTTTTTTAATTCAGGTTTCGACTGTGTTACATTCTTTAAAATTATTTGCTTTCAATCGCCACACAATCCGATACTTAAAAAGCCATTTTCTATAACGTTTTGTGCATATTGTACCATAAAAAGTTATGTCAATAATACTATTGAGTTGTTTTGCAGGGAGTATCTAGATGAGGCCACGAAAGAAAGCAAAGTTGAGTTGATCAAGTTGAATGAAACTTTGAAGATATATGAATCTGTCGGCCCAGGATTTAATTCCCTCGTCAAACAATATGTGCAACTGACAGCGGAAATTGACAATCGAAAATGGGCTTTGTCGGAACTGCGAAGAGCAAAAGGAGACAATGATTGACAGAAAGTCAAAAGGTGTGTTAATACCATATTAAAAAGCATATATTTTATTTTAAAGTAATCACTAGGCTCATTTTTTGACTCAATCTTTTTTAAATTATTGAATTAGACTAACTTTGCAATGAAAATATTAAAAATAGCAAGAGCTGAGATGAAATAGTTCGTTATGTAACATCTGTCGGTCTAAGGCTATGACCGTGTTGGTATATTCATAGGTTTAAGCAATATGAATTATGTAAAAGAATTTTAAAAATTTCACATGCGAAAATAATTTAACGGTAAATAGCATTCTCTTGTTCAAAACTGTAAATTAAAATTGCCCTAATTCGTGAGCTTTCAAGTTAATTTGAAGAAACATCATCTATTTTCGGTTCACGTTTTGACATTAAAACAATCTGCTTGCCTTAATGGCGCTTTTGGAGTTTAGCATTTGAAAAGGTTCACAGATCAAACTCCTCAAGTCGATATAGGAGCACGCAGGTTGTTTCAATATCAAAACATGGACTGGAAATGAATGGCATTCCTTTTTATTGACGTAAAAGCTCACAGATGAGTGCTATTTTGATTTCCAGTTTTGGACATGTAAACTTGACTGCAGATGACTGGATGAAATTTTACCCTACAGACATCGTTTTTAGTACAATTTTAAATTACTAGCTTCGTGGTTTCCAAGCTTCAGCCCTGCAAACGGAGATGTTTTTGGGTCACCTAATAGTTCTTATGACGTTTGGTACCATTTTTTTCTTTTTCTCTAAGTGTTTGGAACTCAAAAAGCCTTGGTTTCTTTTTAAGTAATCATACTTGATGATAAAACATTTTCATATGTTTGTTTTGTTTGTACCTCGAAGTCCAACGGAGGATTTAATACGGTCGGTTATGTTTGTATGTCTATATCTTGAAGTCTACTGCTCAACCTGGCTGCGACAACTTTCTGCCGCACCAATCAAATTGCGAAAACTCAAGATCACGCCAGCGAATCTATGCGCCTAATATGGCGGATATGAACGTTGGAGGTGAGACATTTTGTATAACGTGGTGGATACGCGAATGTTGGAGGTAGGAAATTTTGCTTTGGAGGTGGGTCATTTTGCTTAATGTGGTGGATGCGAATATTGGAGGCGAATATTGGAGGTGGGGCATTTTTCTTAATGTCGTGGATATGAACGTTGGAGGTAGGGAATTTCGCTTAATTTGATGGATACGAACGTTGGAGGTAGGGAATTTCGCTTAATTTGATGGATACGAACGTTGGAGGTAGGGAATTTTGCTTAACTTGGTGGATACAAACGTTGGAGGTAGGCAATTTCGCTTAACTTGGTGGGTAAAACCATCAATGTTAAACATTTCGATTCAGCTTCAGTTGGAAAAGGCAATCAATGCAACGTGAAGCAGACATGTCCTTCTTTAGAAAAACCTCTCAACAACTGTTCTCAGAAATAAATATGGTCGGCGGTACGTTTCCCTTTTGAAAAGCCAATCTGATTATCTGATAGGAGGAGTTTATTTTGGTCAGCAAATTTTTGTTTATTTCTTCAATAGCGCAAGACCGAAAGACTTGGTGTACCGAACCGGCCAACTGTCATTACCCACTATGAATGTAAGGAAACTTTCAGTACTGAGGCTCTGATTTTAAGAAACCTCAGTTCGGTTCTTCGAATTTTTGTCGTAGTTACTTCATGCAATTTTATGAAATCACTGCGAGTTATGTTTTGAAGAAACAGATCATCTGTTTCTTCAAAACATAACTCGCAGTGATTTCATGTAGACAAATTCTTTTTCCATGTGCTAATTAAAATAATTAAAATGTCAAGACAAAAATAAACAACTATTTTCCCTTTTCAAAATTGCAAAAGAAAAGACCGATTCCAAAAAAACTTTTTATGAAACCATAGTACAATATGTTTTAATTCAACCCAAAGTGAATTATAACGATATTTACTCTTAAACTATCAAAAAGATTTTCACGAACCTATCGACGACAACTTATGGACGATAACCCATGGCTGAAGAATATTCAGTCACTTGATGTCAACGGTGGTGCTGCCGTACGAGGCGACCAAAGATGCATTGGATCGTAAAGAAAGATATTATAGACACTGGGATCAACACCGAACTAACAGCAGATCGTGCTACCAGGCGGCAGGAAGTTATCATAAAATGACACGGCTATTAATTGTAGTCAAGCCCCAGTAGGCTAGGAACAATGTCAGGATATAAAGAAGCGTTTGGCAATCTAATTTATTTTGCTAATGTTTCATGATGTTTCTGCAGATGTTCATGTTTTCTATGAAGAGTTTTACACTATTCATCTGAAGGAAATTTGGATAATCTTTTCATTTTTAACTTTGTTAAAAATAGAATCGTTATGTTTGTCTTTTAATAAGCATGTCTGATAAGGGCTCAATTTCCGATGACATTTCGAACTATAACAATAAGTCATCGCAGTTTCTTAATCCAACATTTTTTTGGTGACATTATTTCGAATTTTATCACAATCTTCATTATGTTTGTATAACTGAAGATTTTCAAACGAATAATGAACGAGAATCGGCCATGGAAAAGTTTCATTTCAGCTGTTGTGTCAATTTTCGAACTTTTACTGTTTTACGTTCTTGTTATGCTGAAACAATCGGATGTCCGTGTACAGGTTTTTATAAAAACGATAACACGTTCGACAGAGTCTGGTTACAAAGATGCTGCTTTGGTATATCTAATATTATATCAGTAACCATATTGAACAGTTGACTTACAAGTGTGTATCCGTATTCATTTTCCTTCACCACATTTGTAAAATGGCCTTAGAAAAACTTTAGACATTAGAAAAAACTTTAATTATGAGCATTTATATTTCACGGTGAGAATTATTGATACCAGCATTGCTAAATTTATTTTTAAAACCAATGCTTTCTTTTTTCAAATCTGAGAATAAAGACGAGGCCTTCTTATTGAAATTTTACTGCTGGAGATTCTAGTTTAAAGATGAGGTCAAATTTAAGATTTCGAGAAGAACTTCTCAGCACTCCAGGCTACCGAAGTTTGGTAGCAAATTGTAAGTTAACTAAGCAAGCCAAAATCTTTATCAGTAGATGATGACAGCCGTATTAGCTACAAATGCTTGCCTAAAGTCTTGGAACACTTGGAGATATTTCCATCATTGTAAGGAAATATTCCCCCTCCCTCCTGAACAATGTTGTTGTATTACAAGTTCTGTGGCATTTATGATGGAAAAGGTGATTGTTTCTGATTGGTGGACAGTCACGCAATACAGCAACATTGTTTTGGGGGGAGGGGGTTTTCCATCGGGCTGTCATGGGCACGGAAAGTATAATTGTACTATTATTTCGTAAAATTAAGAACGTGTTCCAAGGACTTTTGGCAAGCATTGTAGGTGGATAATTGTGTTTGCATGTCGCTAATTATTGTAAATTTATGTAAATCTAGATATCTATAAATTTAAGCAATTTATATTTCAGGTTCTATTGCTGGCGCAAGTTCAAGCGCCCCTGCAAATGGCCCACTAAATGGCCCTCCAAGTGGAAATCCGACTGGCCCTCCAACTGGGAATCCGACTGGCCCTCCAACTGGGAATCCTAATGGCCCTGTAAGCGCTACTGATAACGATGCCCCTCTTCCCGCTGGGTAATTATTCATATCTTTTATTTTTCACGATATATTGCTTTTATGTTATTGCTTTTATTTGTTCGCGTGTGCCTTCAATTTCGGCTAAATCTTTGCTTTCCTTCCTCTTTGTAAACGGTTAATGAACGAGAGTGTCACTTAAAGTGTGACAGCATTTAATAAAGCTATATGTCACATTTCTCAAGAAAAATTCAATTAACAGAATCCGGTTCAAAAAGTTAGTTTAAGAACGAAGCACGCATATAGGGATTACATATAATGAAACACACTTTGAATGATACTCTTCATCCACCTTTGTAAACGTCTTTTTCAAATTAAATGTCATATCTGTAATTTAAACCTTTCACGCTCAAATTTATTTATACCAAACAGGCAAGTTATATATAAGTTTCTGTAAAGACGGGGGTAAAGCTGAAAAAAAATTTGGAAAATGTATCGTAAAACCTCTGAAATGAACAGGAAATTATTTCTTCACTAACTCCCTGAAAGTATGACGTTTTACAATGAGTATCAATGGGTGATATCGCCATTCTTGTGTTTAAAGGGTTTAGAGCAATTTTATAGCAGTCATCTGTTTTTTGATTTAGCTGGGAACGAAGATTGGACCAATTTGGAAGAACGTATTACGTTGATCATACATCTAGATGTACCAGTTGGGAAAGACCACAGCCGTTGTCTTCTGGGTTTGTAATTTTTTGTTTTTGTTTGGTTTCAACCCGCACGTGACTTTTTAGCAATGCAATGCAGTCGAACTCCTACAGCTCTCAGGGGGAATGGAAATTTTCTCGAGAAAGCAAAATCATCACCGAAAGCTTTCAAGGGATATAGAAAACATTTCGAGTTAATCGGGAATTCGAATTAAACGAGTTTGGGTTGGATACCTTCAATTGTAGTTCCAAGTCACTTTTTTGTTTTGATTGCTGGGGAGTTTTCAGTTCCGGCTGAGATTTTAGTTCGGGTTGCAGAGGTGAAATGTTAGCCCTCCTCTGCAGTGAACTCTTGTAAAATTTGGTTTGCGATTGCATGGAAGGCTCAACCTGGCCTAAGATTTCAGCCCCATTTTGAGCTAAGATGGGTTTTCAGCCCGGTCAGTATTTATTGCTTTTATTGCTGTTTTTAAACCACTGTTCTACGCAAAGAAAACAGCGTCACATTTTGTCTGATGAACAAAATTTTGTTATGTTAATCAGTTAATCATATGTTAATCAGACGAACATTTCTCCTCGGCTAAATGTGCTGAAATTTTTACCTGGGTTTAAATTTTTCACGTAATCAGGCCCTTAGATAATCACACACCATCTCTTCATACATGACAAATAACAATTGTACATTTCGTTCTTAAAAAGTTATTTTGAAATGAGTATACATTTTGATAACGAATGATATTTGTCATATTTCTTGGAATAGATGTGTCCTTGTGGTCTAGCACCGACCCACATTCTATGTAATATCTCTGCGTTTCTTTTATGACATTTAAGCGTACGTTTTGTAGGTGGGAAAGACGTGTAGACACTCGGGGAAGAACGTATTATGTGGATCACAATTCAAGGACGACGACATGGCAACGACCAACTGCAGAGTCTGTTAGCAACTACAATCAATGGAGAAGTAATCAAGACAGACATGAGACTCAGGAGAGGGAGCTGTATCAACAACGTTATGTAGTATTGGTACGAGAAACGTGTTTATTTCACATTTTGTTGTTTTGGTGAATTTTATTTTTGAAGCCTAGATTTGTGGAAACTAGGTATCGCCATTTTGAAGAAATTCGGATCCAGTCATGACTACACTCCCTCCCCCAACAGTTTGCAAGCAAATTTATGCTAAAGCCTTTTACCAACAAAATTTGCACAATAAAAATACGGAAATAATAAAATACGGAAATATAAAATACGTTAAATTTTTGTTCAAAAATATTTGTAAAAACAGTTTGTGAGGTGTAAGGTGTATAAAGTACAATTGCGATAAAAAGCATGGTTTTTGTGCAGTATACATATTTTTGCTGCTGGAATATATTTTTTGACAATGTAAAGTTTTCTGAAAGTTTAAGAAAAAAATGAGCGAGGTAAACCCTGAAGTCATTTTAACAATTTAAAAGAATTCAAAATTCAGATGTGTAAAAATGTCGCAACATAGTACTGCTCACAGTTAAGGCATATCTGTGAATTTTGGGGAAATTGGGTTATTTGTTTTGTGTAAAGTTTCTTTACTCTTTTTGTTTCTTTATGTAGTATCTGATGATTTTTATTTCTTGAGCAGCAACAACAGCAGAACCCACAAGGTGGAGCCCCACCAGCAGACACAAGCAATGCTGATCCGTTGGGACCGCTGCCAATGGGCTGGGGTATGTTTTTTTAAATTCTTTTTTTTATTTTAACACTTTTATTATCAAAGGTTGTCTATATATGGAAACCATGCATTTTCTAGCAGATAAGTCGATGTCAATAGAACATTTTATTTCATGATTCATTTTAAATAGGATTATTTAAAGTCCGCGATTTCTATGAATGGGGAGCCATTTAGAATATTTCAAGACTAAGCTTAAAATTTATTGTATGTATGTATATATATATATATTATTTAGTATGAATAAAATAACTTTATATTAAGGCAAATGAAGGATCGGGAAACAAAAAAACGAATGTTATTTTAAACGCACACTAAGGCCTTTTGGACCTACGTCCTCTTCAGAGTGTGATTTGAAGTTTTTTATATATATATGTATTGTGGAAACAGACCTCACAAATCCACAATTCACATTTGGAAATAATCTGCTGTGGCTGTCACCGCATATACCTATTTCATTTTTTATTTTTACTTTTTAGATGTTTAATTTGGTACAAATTTTGCACCCATTAAAAACCTCTTTATACATTCGCTATCCAGTTTAAATTTTTTCTGCCAATTGGCTAATAGTAGACTAATTGCCATTATTTCTTTGTATGACGCTTTTCTGGAAAAAAATTAAATTAAAAATTTTTGATGTATGAACTGAAATATAAAATAAGCAGATATATATAATAAATGTTTAGCTCAATCTTAAAATTTGTTGAACTTTCCTACGTTTTGCCAATTACTAGCTATCGAAAATAACGACTATTTCCATCTAATAAATGACGTTTAAAGGATTCTGTTCTAATAATGATTTCACTTTTCATTAATCACTTTTATCTCCATTTTCCGCTCATTCTTTTTATACTACTAAAGCATTTTTGCATCCAAGCTCAAAAGAACTTTTCCTTGTCCAAGCACAAAAGACTTTGTTGCTTAGTTCTCGCCAACGATCCCTATCCGATGCTGTCGTCGTTAGTCATTCGATATCGTTCGAGTCTGCCTTTCTTCAAATTAATAAATTCCAAACTGGCTGTGTATGTTTCTGATTCATTGATCTCTATTCAAATCTCCATATGGATCGTTATTGGGAGAGCCTGTCTATTTTCAGATTGTGAAAAATATCATGTTGAATTCTTTTTATATCATATTGATTTCATCGTTTCATACTTATTTTTATCTTCTCCCCATTTAGAGAAACGCGTGCAAAACAATGGTCGGGTTTATTTTGTAAATCACACGACACGAATGACGCAGTGGGAGGATCCAAGAACTGCAGGGTAAGTGGTCTTTTTAAAATAGCGAGGGTGGTGGGGTCAACATCTTGGTTTTACTTCATGATAAATAATTGTCATCTATTAAATTCTTATGAACGAGGACATTTTCTCCTTCGTGTCTTAATTTCAATTTCATAGTAGTTTGCGATTTAATATTTCTTTCCTATTCTACGCAACCTAAGAAAAGCTGATGTCAATTAGTTTAGGCCGCTAAAATAATAGAAGGGTTTAGATCCAGAACAAGCACAAGTATGAGTATAAGGTTGGAAAATGCACTCCAAAAGGCGATTTGGCAGAAGAAATAGCTTTATTTGTAAACCTTATAGTCTATTTTTCCAATGTCAATGGTTATTGGTAGATTAGGCCTTCTTGCTTTCAATCAATAAATCAATCAATCAATTTTATTCCTGCAATCTATAATGCAATCTATTAATGCAATCATCTATTAATGCAATCTATTAATGCAATCTATTAATGCAATCATTATTAATGCAATCTATACGACTCAGAAAAAGCGATGCTTAACTGGTCTGGGCCGTGAACTAAAATTTATTAGCAACAATAAAAATAAAATCTAAAATTAAACAGTAACAGAATACACATCC